>JARQZK010000080.1:180000-265000 GCA_030704885.1 Cynegetis impunctata | reverse complement strand
AACTTTCCAGGGTTCGCGGCCCAATTTTCAGTCATAATTTTCATCGCGCCCCCCGCATACAATGAAATGTATTTATTTTTTTATTGCGAACATGGGGATACAGACAGGTACAAAGATACCCACTAGAGTATCCACAAATTACAAAGCATATTACTCTAATAAGACATCATAAAAAAATAAAAATAAAAAATCCAAAAAATTTATAAAAATATTTGGGGTAGACCACCCTAATCACTTAGGGATGAAAAATATACACACAAAAAAATAACAGTAAGTATTACTGAAAGTAACATGAATTAGAAATTAAAAATTAAAAATCAGAATTCAGAAGTCACTTCTCTGACATTGAGAAAAAATCAACATTATTTTGTATTTTATTACTAAAACGGTTTATACGGCAGAGGGGCGAATTCTGTGCAGAATAAGTATTTCTTAGCGGTAAATGTATACAATATAAATGTATTCTTCTGGATTTGTATTATGATATAAATAGGGAGATAAATAGAAGTAGAAAACAGGCGAAAAGATGAATGTTAATAAAAATGAAAATTAACATAATTTAAAATGCATTTTCTTCAGGACATATGAGTCATGATTTCGAAACAGCTGAAATTATTCCAAATGTCAGATTTAGAATTATAGTTTATCAGATGGCTCATAAAATCTTAAATGAATGGAATATCAGACGATTGAGGGCAAATAGTATCCAGGACTTAGACACACAAAACTCTGTGTATTATCTTTATATATTCAGTTCTGTGCTAAATAAAAAACCAAGAATTTCACTGGTTCCTTTTCAGTATAATTTAACGGTGAGATATATCAAATACGAATTTTTTATTGACAATTGCATATAACTTTCGATAGGTTGAAATTCTCATCAAATGTCAAACTCAAGCTAAACTTTATTCGGAAAATTATGGTTTTTTATTAACGTAGACGACTTGGTACAACAGAAATTCAGTTGTTTAAAAAATTATACTTTCTTGGATTTAAAATAAAATGTTTTTGTATATTGGTAAGTTTTCATGATATTCTTGTGAAGGTTATGAAATAGTCATATATCCAATGTAGTATCTTCTAGCTGCTCTGTTCGAGCAACATCAAAAATATGCCCCAATTAAAATCTGAATATTAGGTCGTATGACAGCTTTAAAAATGTGACTTTGGACATTCTACCATTTTCAACTTGTACAAAGCACATGCTGATAATATACATCGTGCATACTGAAACATTGTGAGGGACTAATGTAACAAAATCCGAAACTACTCGTTGCAAAAAGTAAACGGAAAGATACCCCTAAATTAACTCCTTATCGATACTTCTCCTCTTCCAACATATACCAAAGTAAAAGTGCCCCTCGTGCAGAATTTACCACCCCTATACAAACCCCACGCCTATATCATCTATATATGACCATCTAAAAATCGGTTTATTTACACTGCACTCTTATCACGACACGGATAACTAGGATTTTTTAAACAAAAGAAAAACACATCTAAAGTAACTCCCTGTGCATTTTTCACATTCTCTATAATGCATCAAGGTATTGGGCCTGCTACAAGAGGAATTCACAAAACTCTTGCCTTATACTTTGAGCTCCAAATTCTTCCGAATATTCACAAAAGTGATTCCCTAACATACAGGTCAAGCTAACGAAAGCATTTCATCTTGATGATTGTTTTCAGGATAATAGAAAAAAGTAATGAAATTAATTATTATTACGTGTGCTAATTTTCAAAATAATCAGACGTCTTAAAGTCTTAAAAATGACAATGAAAGATTGCATTCCCTACATGTGAAGAAAACATAAAGAGTGTAAAAATTGGCCTAGTTTCATGATATTTGACGACATGAAATTCCCATTCATTCATCAAGGGAGAATGTTGGGACAGTCGACGCCGGCACCACATTCGATGGAAGTACTAGACAGTCTGTTTTGCTCTGCAACGAGCCCATCAGTAATATACTCAACCTCGAGTTCACATGACTACCTAATAGTTTCTAAGAAGAGCACTATGACATGCGAACAAATCATAGAGCCGTCTTTCGAAAACCGAGAGGTATCTCACTCTAGGCCAGACAGAAAATCCAAACCGTCGCAAACTGATGTCACTTTATTTCCATAGGTGACCACCATAGATGCGAAGTTTTGCAATATGTTACATCATATGTGGTGGTGCCGTCCAAAATCAGAATCAATATTCTCCCTTGAAGGATGGGAATTTCATGTCGCCGAGCTCATGAAAAAATTGACCACTTTTTGGTACATTGCTCATATTATTATTTTATGTATGTATTTGTCCATTTCATCTAGTATATGTTCAATAGACGCTATATTAGGTGGTAGGTGTTGGAAGCTTTTAGAAATTCAATGAGGGTAGACATGGTATCTGAGATAAGAGGTCCTAGATGTCCTTAATGGTCTGTCTAAGACCCAGATGTCTTCTTATTACTTCGTTCTTAAAGCAATCGATGAGGAATATATTAGACTGAATTTCTGAAAAAATTGTTTCGTAGAAAAACTACGGCGTCGCCTTCGCCATTCTATATAATTATTGTTGACGTTCAAACAATTTGAAACAATTGCTATTATTACCACTAGGGCAATATGAATAGTATATTTCCCGAGGTTAGCTAGTTACATCCAGGGATGTATAGACAACCAAGGGAACCAAGCTAGTTAGTCAAGTATGTTAGGTACGCTGGCTAGTATTTGGGAGGTCTCGGGTTCAAACCCCGGGGCCGACTGGTCTGCCATGAGTTTTTTTCAGAGGTTTCCTCATGGTAATGTAAGTCACTGCTTGCAAACTTACAAGGCGAATGCTGGGCCAGTATTAATCCTCTGAACCCTACCCACACTTCCTATGTTCCATAAATATTCCGTCTCACCTATCCTTAATGCACTTGTACATACAAGTGTATCCTCTGATCTGGCTGAAGGAGTTAATCCCAAACTCAAGCTGCCCGCCTCCCTGACACATACTTCATGGAGTAATGAAACACGTGTGTTTCCTTTTTTTTCCAACCAAGGGAAATGTATTCATATTGTCCGTGTTTTGATCAATAGCTTTTTCTGATTGCAACAATATTGTTCTAAAAATGGAAAAATATTGGATTGTAAATTTTTGAATTTATCGGATTGTTCACGTTGCTGAGGACCGTCTTTGTAAAAATGATTTGATTTTCCCTTGGAAAATAATATGACATTTTATATTTCCCTTGGGAAATAATATGACATTTCATATTTCCTTTGGGAAATAATATGACGTTCCATATTTCCGCTGGGAAATAATATGACATTTCATATTTCCGTTGGGACATAATATGATGTTTCATATTTTCGTTGGGAAATATGACATTTCATATTTCCCTTGGGAGATAATATAATATTTCATATTTCCCTTTGGAAATATTAGTATGTTATCACATATGGTACCTATTTAAGGCGATATTGCCCAATATTGTTTCAATCAGAAAAAAATAATATTCTAACTTCTAACTAATTTAATCAACCACGGTTGAATTTAGAACTCTAGGCGATCACTAGTAAATAGTTAAAAATTCAACCATCATTTAATTTCCAAAATGAATGAAAGACTGATCACTAAATATTGGTGATGAATTATTTTTGACAAGAGATTGTCTGGCCTTGAAAATTATGACTCCCGTCATGACAATTTCTATTTAAGTATTTCTCTCAGTTTTCGGGGGTAATACCACTAGAGCTCAGATTTAGCCGGATATTTTTTCGTCGTTGTTTTCGAATACTTACTTTCATTGGCGATTTAACGAGAGCTGTTCTGACAAAATCACGAGAGCGTAGCTCGAGTGATTTTGTCTCAACAGATCGAGTTAAATTGCCAATGAAAGTAAGTATGAGAAAACAACCACAAAAAATATCCTGCTAAATCTGAGCTCGCGTGGTATTTGGTACGACAATTCCATGAATTATTGTTAATGCCAAATCAGTGAAAGGATTGAAAGTAACATTAAATTTTTCGAAATACATTTGCAACATTTTCGCGGTTGTGTTCCACATTGTTTTCACCACATATTCTTTATAATCTTTCCCATTCTGTTTCTTCATATTAATGCCCCAGTCCATCAATATTCCTGCCACATTTTCCACTGACTGTTTGGTTTCCAAATTGAAGTTTCGTTGTTTACAAAATTCGCTAAATTGATTCCAAATGGAAGAATAACTTTTTTCTGTATTTTCAGGAGTTGATTTTTCGATCTCCCTTATTATTTCTGCCTCGCTAATATTTCCAAATCTCAACATAATTACTGGAATATTAGGTATTTGTTGTAAAATTCTGTTTTCGACATTTACAATTGTCAAACTGATGCAACGCTTGCTAAACGAATAATTGCTAGCGTTGGTAAGGTAACGTAATTTATCCGATATTTTTATCCACTTGCATTTTCTGTTCCTTCCTATTTATTCGATAGCAAACTACGATTTTCGTTCTCTCAAATGGGAATTATTATACATGAGTGGAATTGTCTACGATAAAAACTAGTCTACGTTATTCCACATCGTCCAATAAGGGAACGTCACGCTCACTTTTCGTTACAGTCTATTTCCAACGGCGTCAAACCGAATAAGTAATTGAATATGACAGTTTGAACACGGTTATAATTTAGCTTCAAATTAGTCGCCTGTCCATTAAACAGACGGAATATGTTAATCAGTGTCCGGATTCAAATTCTGGGACCATCCGAGACACGGATCGGTTCGTAATTTCGGAGTAAACACGGCGAAGAAATGTCAAGGACTCGTCTTCAGAGAGAAGAATTTCGAAAATTTGCGGACCGATCTTACGAGCTCCTAAAATTGCATACGTTTGGCCTATGGTGGTATTTAGGAAGTGTCCGTTATGGTACTTTCAATGAAGGCGATGTGCAATTTAGATTTCGGAGTTGATTTCAGAGAAATTCTACTCCGTCGTAGATGATTTGGAGTTCGTAGAATATAACTCACATGCCACTCAACTTCAACAACAGATATCAATTCAATTTGATCTAATGAAATTATTTGAATTTAGACGAGAGGTGTCGGTTTGAACAAAGCTCGTCTCGCTATATATTATGTATTAAATAACAGACAATTAATTAATAACCTTCGAGAGTAATTGAACGAAAACACGTTCGAGTGTAACTGAATGAAAAAAAAATGCGCGAGCAGCAGAGCTCCGTCACTAAGGTTGTATTTTTTGCTCGAAGTGCATCGCGTCGAGTTGCGTTTTGAACGGAATAAATTATGGTTTGAAAACGCACGCTTTCATAGCAACCGAAATAAATATATCTTGGTTACAGGATAAAGGGTGCAATTTTGGAGCAATAGGGTTGAAAGTTTGTGAGTAGGTATTTTCGTATGATATCTTGGATGCGATTGTTTTTGGTAAGAATTGGTTGGGAATTGGCCCCCGGGGAGGAAATAAATCTTGTTTACACGATAAAGGGCGCAATTTTTGAACATTAGGGTTGAAAGTTTATAAGTTGGAAGTTTTATATGATATTTTGGATAAGATTGCTTTTGGTACGAATTGGTTAGGCGGTTGGTCCCCCCGGGGAGGAAATAAATCTCATTCACACGGTAAATGACGCTATTTTGGAGAAAAAGGGTTGAATTCTTGTAAGTAGGCAGTTTCGAACGATATTCTGGATTGTATTGGTTTTGGTACTAACTTAGGGGGTTGATCCCCCAAAGGAAGGAAATAAATCTTCTTCACGCGATAGATGGCACAATTTTAGAGCAATAGGTTTGAATGTTGGTAGCTAGTTTGTTTCTTATGTCATCTTGATTGGAGTTGGTTTTGGTACGAATCGTACACAGGGATGAGCCACAGGGGAGGAAATAAATCTTGTTTACCCGATAGAGGGCGCAATACTGAAGCAATAGGGTTTAAAGTTGGTAATCTGAATAGACAGAAGGCTGGTTCGTATTTGGAAAAATTTTAATTGAATAAGTAGATTTTTCAAACTGGATAAATATGAAGTTTTTTATTCAAACTTTCAAATCTTCTCGCGGGTAAACGGTACATTTAGGTATATATATATATATATATATATATATATATATATATATATATATAATGAAACGGTATTAGGGAAAAACTAAACTACGAGGGCGAGAGGAATGTAATGCTCTTTATTTGTACTCTCAAGCTTTCGGAACACTTTGTTCCATCTTCAGGACCTAGAAAACAAAACAATTATGAGTTAAATAAACACTAAACAACAAACGCAATAAAACGTTACCTCGAAACAAATATGCCCGCTGAACGAGAGAAAGTTGCAATAAAAGATGTCAGAGACAAACTGAAGGTAAAATAAAATAATCAAAGTATTACAATAAACAATCCAAAAAGACAGCTTTGCATCCGACGAACGACACATAGTTACATTATACAAATACATAACCAATGACAAAACAGAACCACAGAGAGCTTAAGTCAAATATATATATATATATATATATATATATAATAATATATATATAAGTGAACTTCGAAAACCAACCAAATGGTATCTGTTTGTGAGGCTGCAGTCAAAATTTTGGAATGCCAAGGAAAAAAGAAACAACTCCTTTTGTATTAGGTCAAGCTTTCGAGAAATATTTATTCTCTTCTTCAGGACTAACTAAAAGAAAACATGTCAGGCTAGGCACACTTAAAAACACAAAGATGATACTACTTACAAACGAGAGTATCGAAGGAATTGTTGTTTGATGAAGATGTTAGTTTCCTTCAATTCTCTCGTTTGTAAGTAGTATCATCTACTACTGTGTTGAAGAAGAGAATAAATATTTCTCGAAAGCGTGACCTAATACAAAAGGAGTTGGTTCTTTTTTTCTTGGCATTCCAAAATTTTGACTGCAGCCTCACAAACAGATACCTTTTGGTTGGTTTTCGAAGTTCACTTATCAACTGGTCAGTCGTCACGAGCATTTCAACTATTAATATATATATTTATATATATATATATATATATATATATATATATATATATATATATATATATATATATATATATATATATATATATATATTTGTATATCAATCGGTACACTCAACCCTAGTACTGATTGGTTTGTGGTAACTAAATTAGTACACATATGTTTGAGATTCGATTTTATGAAAGTGTCTCGAAAAAACTGCGTCGATAGTTTCATTGTATCCTGTAGATTTTGCTGGAACACTGTTAACTCTTAAATCAATTAAATCCAAGAGAAATTGTAGCAATAGCTTCGAGTTTTTATCAAAAAATTTGACGTTGTAGTCTCAATGTTTTCATCAATCAAAATTATGAATGTTTATACGCTATTATTATACGGTAGGGTAGGTTATTTATGAAAATTATAATCAATTCTCTACTTTCAAATTATACGTTTTCTATAATAATACACTGATATTCTATTCATATCTTTACATTTATATATAGTATCTTACAAAACATTACAAACATTGGTACTAACTTGACTTGAACATCGCTATCCTTAAATTATACTGAATCACTTTTACATTTCATTCTCTATAAATGAAATAACAACAATACGCATAAACGAATTTAACGCGTACTGCTAGCAGCGCTGTCGTGAGGGTCGTGACTTTCATATGTTATCTTTATTTTTTTATTCACCAAGTTATTTTTAACAGATGTTGAGTGTTGAAAATTTATATTGTGCAAATATTTAAACTTTATAGCAGTAAATTTGTGCCCAAAAAACAAATGGTCAGAAGCAGCCACAAAACACGACTCGAGTTTACTCCAGTTTTTTATATCTTTCAATATTTTATTAACGTCAATCACTTGATAATTGTGTTCATTGTGCATAAATTTAAGTATCACTACATATGAATAAATAAACTACACTCTAGAATCAAAACAAAAATTGACGGTTAGGTTGCTGTTGCATCAACTGTTGCCGGTATACCCTAATATCTATATTTGGCGTAATCTCCAACAATATTTTCCATAATATAATATAAAATATAAAAGATGCAATTAATCAAACATACATACATTGAATAACAGACAACTGTTCGTTGATTCAATTAATAATAATTATTATAGTACAATAAACCGCATCCACGAGTTTTTCAAATTCACTTTCTTCGTTATTCATTGTCATTCAAATCAGTTTTCTTCATATCTTTCAATATTTCATTAACTTCAATCACTTAATAATTTTTTTATTGTGCACAAATATAAGTATCACTAGATATAAATACATATACATACATCAATTGGAAAAAGGAAACACACGTGTTTCATTCCTCCCTGAAGTAGGTATGTGTCAAGGAGGCGGGCAGCTTGAGTTTGGGATTAACTCCTTCAGCCAGATCAGAGGATACACTTGTATGTACAAGTGTATTAAGGATATGTGAGACGGGATATTTATGGAACATAGGAAGTGTGGATAGGGTTCTGAGGATTAATACTGGCCCAGCATTCGCCTTATAAGTTTGCAAGCAGTGACTCACATTACCATGAGGAAACCTCTGAGAAAAACTCATGGCAGACCATCAGTCGGCCCCGGGGTTTGAACCGGAGACCTCCCAAATACTAGCCAGCGTACCTGACGTACTCGACTAACTAGTTTGGTGCATCAATTGTTGCTGGTATGCCTTAATATATGCGGCGGTATACTAATAATCTCGAAGTGAAAGGTGCGCAAAGTACGTTGTGCAAAGGAACGTAACGTGTCACTTTTAGTTAACGCTGGATTTCACTCCTCATAAAAATTTCATACCGCAGGCTAGATATGAAAATAGTTTCTTAAGGAGTAAACTCCAAAACTTATTTAAATCTCAGTAAAGTACCTACTCGCACGTCTAACTGATTCAGTAAAAAAGACATGTTTGGTCGCTTTCTGATGTTCAGCCCCTTTAAGTTTCGATTGTTATCTCGGGACATCTTCATACTTGTCTCGCTACAGTCAAATTTTCGATAACAATGCCATAACGGTGAATCGGTCGATAAATTAGTAATTGCGAAACGCGGAAATGTATAACGTCGCTCCCAAGAACCCGCAAGAGGTGGTACCCACTGGAAAAAAACCACCTTTTGTTGCATATGCTCCGGAGTGCTGCCACGGGTAGCGTCGAACCCCCCTTGTAAATCTACCGTAGAGATAACAGACAATATTTCGAGATCGGACCGAGATAGGCCGCGTATGACAAACTTGAAATATGGCCGAGCAAGAGGACGCGCTCGCCGGAGGCTAAAGGTGGACCGGACGGCGCGATTTCGCGCGGTTCCATAAAAGAACGTACCAGTTTTCCACAAGTTTAGAATTAGAGAGATTCTATTCGAGTTTGACGTAGCATAGAATAGTATATTCTGTAACAAGGTTAGAATGAAAATTCGATGCGAGATGCGAGTGGAAAATATATATTTTTAAATGAAAACGAACAAAAGATAATTTATATTACCGAATTCAATCACAATTATATTAGGTAAACACTCAATAATTCAAGAAACATTCTACTTCGTATTAATTGTTATGTTTGTACAGTTCTCGAAATGAAAAACTGGTGCATTATTGGGGGAATTTTCAACAATTGTGTGGTTGAACAGTTTGTAATATTTTTCATATTCATTCTTTGATTTTTTTTGTAGTAAACTCTCCAGTATATTATTAGCACTCTCTGTAATTTCAGGTGGTGTATTTTCACACTCTGATTCTGAATCACTGAATAAATTCATGCTACTTATTATATTTTCGAATGAAAACGTGACAGCAATAATTTTGACACTCAAATTTGCCACTACGATGACGATGAACTGCGTCAAGGCTAATGTTATTATTGCTAGCCAGTGTGAGAATACTATTCTATTAAAAGGGAGAGAAAGCAGATACATTTAAATTGCATGGGGGCAGAGGTGTTGCAAAATATTTCTTCAATCTCAAGAGAGAGAATTTCAGCATTCTGTAATCAAATTTGATATCAGAATTGGCGAATTCTGTGATGATCGTGGAGAAAGAGTTAGGTATTCAAATATCGCACACAAGGTTTAGGTTAACTTATTTATATTAAAAACTCATATGTTTAATGACAGTACTACGATCCTAAAAGTGAAAATTTTTAGCATAAGTTAAACCATTAAATTTCTTTTCAGGCACTGTGTAAACCGAAAAAATGTTTTAAAACTGCTTATGACTACAGTTTGTTTATGAAAGGTAGGTACTTCATTTGAAATTATCACTTTCTGAAGTTTTCCGCTTCTGTTAATGATTGAAGAAGTTTTGAGTGAAACTTCTGAGAGAGTATCTGAAGTTTTTCAATATTACCGCTTACTTAAGAAAAACACATATACATAGTGTCGTCTGTTCCCCTTTATTCAATAGACCACCTGTAACTTAAACAAGTGCTTCTTCAATATTTCCCATGCTATAGATTCAAATCTGATCGAGACAGATTTTTGTCTGTGGGCACAAAAATATCTAATTTTTTTCGAAAATTAAAATTTATTTCATAGGACAGCGGTTAATATTGTGATCATTGATATATTCGAGTTGTTCACGAAGAGACATTATTTTCGGTGCGGGATAAAATTAAAACAGGATTGGACTATTCTGAATTTTATTGCTATAAAAAAAGTATGAAATGAAATTTCACTGGTTTTAGGTCAATTTATTAAGAATTTGTATTTATACTTGTTTCGGCTTATAATGCCATTTTCAATAAACAATACATATTAATTACATTACGTTTTCACAATGAATAAAACATTACTTTTTCACAATGAATAAAACATTACTCTACATAATTCTCTATTGATTTCTGGAAATGCATCAATTTCCAGCGTTATACCTCAATTAGTTCCAGAATTTTCGGAAGAAAGTGTGTTAAGTAATTTAAATGTAAATAAATCTTAAACTAACTTCCTCATCACAAAAACATGAAACATTACAAGATATCCATATATTACATATATGAAATGATTACCTCAAATTAGAAAAACCAGACAAACAAAATAATAATTAAAAATATATTCCACTACCCTTCCATATTCTACAATTAACTGAAATATCACATATTTTAAAGCTCCATAATACCAAAGTAGCTCACACTACACAAAACTAGATAAAACAAATCTATTCTAAATGGAAAATCTTTTGTTGAAAAGATTGTGACAAATCATATGTTGGAAAAACTTACCAAAATTTAGAGACACATTAATATGAAACTTTAATTGTACCAAAATTTTCGAAACTGAAAAAGTTATGAGTATTAGAACTGATATGCAACATTTAATAACTATATATACAAATTTAATTGATCTAACAAACAACATGAATCAAAACACAACAACCAATCCTACAAACTCAAGCATAAACAACCAAAATCTTCAATAACATCTACTCAACTAACCAATCTTTTCTCTAGAAGACCAACTTCAAATGAATATCTAATTGTTTCAATACAATTCACATCCTCAGAATATCCAACCAACCAGAATCAATATACATAACATCAATGTTTCTAGAATAGGTTCAATATTTAACATGATGAAATATAGTTACCTCTTTTTCAACTTCTCAAAATTTTGAAATTCATAAACTCCAAGTTAATTTAAATATTTCAAAACGTACATTGTTTAATGAAGTCAGTATTCTAACTCAAACGGCCTGTTATTGGTAAGAAAAGGCTAGTATATATATGTATATAATTATACTACCAGTTACGACGTACGATTTCAAAACCAGGACACTGAAGTGTATGACCATAGCAAAGCCTCAGGTCAGTCAGCGATCTATGGTGTGGTGCATTTTGGAAGTAACTGAAAGGGATGGCAAGAGAAAAAAATGAATACTTCAAAATACCTAATAGACAGAATTCCACAGAATTAAATCCTCGAAATAGCAGATGGTAGGACACCTCGCAAGAAACACGGGCAATGAATTGACCACGGGAGTCTCACATTAAGCCTAGAGGTGTGAAGGAAAGTGAAGCTCGTCCAAAACTGAGGTATGACTTGGACATCAGGGAACATGTTAGGTTGACTGGTCCCCAAAAGCCTAAGTTAGACAAGTCTGGACACAATTGAAAATAGTATATTGTGTATCAAGTGCGTGAAATACACTTTTTTTATACAAGCGTGAAGGAGTTTGCGGAACGAGCGAAGCCAGTGGAGTAGCCATGCGAGTGTACAAAAGTCTTCACGCAAGTGTTGCACACTAAACTTTTTCTATGACCGTGAGAAAAAACAAATTCAAAAGATAAAAATCGATTGAAATAAATGATTTAATTTTCTTTATTATAATAATTATTATTTATAGTAATGCTGCAATTTGTGAGATGCTCGAATCTCACGCCAGCAGCCTCAGATGATGAAGTTCCATTTATAACAGTACTGTTGTTTGAATGTGATGGTACTCTTTAACATAGAATAGTGATTCCAAAGTGCTGACTATTGGAAGTTTTCCGCCAGTTCTGACAAGTATATTGACATAACATTTGCCAAAAACGAATGAATATTTTGCTCTGTGCACCAGAAAGTAAATTCTTGATACATGTTTTCATAAATCTGCACAGTTTTTTGCGATGATGCATTATGTACTTGGTGCGTTTGCTTCTTCCGTTATATTTGGTGGATTAGACGGTATGATTATTAGCTCGCACAACACATAAAGAAACACGCGAATGAGTTTAACAATGTCATAAAAATTTATTTCTAATGCACAGCTATGTGTGAATTTTTCATGTGTGCATAAAAGTGTATTAGCTCTTATAGCAGCGATGCGTAAAATAAATCTCATGAGAATAGCTTTTCACTTTACGCACCAGTATAAAAACTTGACCTTCACTAATTTTCATCGATGTGTATGCATTTCGAAAATAGGAGTAGAAAAAGTTATTTAAGGGTTGAAGTGGCTGACGGCGATGATGAGAGTTCTGACCTACCACTCAAATTTTGAAATATTTGTTCATTATTAAGTAGTAGGTTCTTTTAGAAATACTTGAGCGAATATTGCCAAGTATTCTGGTTACATTTCGACAGTTTTGGTTGTGGTTATCAGCTATGCTTCTGATTATCATTTCTACTCATTTTGAATATCATGGCTTTCGTTGAAGTCTAAAATATTCCAACTCCTACAGCACTTTCTAGCATTCATTCAATCAAATTTCCAGTTCGTCCCTGCGCCAAAGGACGATCACAGTAGGCTAAGGGCCCCGCTGCGTTTTGTCATTATTAATTGACTACATGGCCTACTATGTCTACGGACCATAGTCACATTGAACATTTTTCAGTGTCATAGGAAATCGACGGCCATTATTTTTAAATTTCTCAGTCTGTAACTGCTTGCAGTCCCGGTATTATATTCAAAATAGCCAAACCTTCGCGTGATTAGACCCCGAGGATAAAAACGTGTCTGAACAATGAGTTTTGTTTTTTGGAAGATGACAAGAAAGAGATATAAAGAGAGAGACGGGGATTTTGTGGGTTTAACCGGATTTCTAAGCAATTTAATTTGTTTGGAGATCAATAATTACTTAAGAAACCGATCAGCTGTAAAAAATGTCGTGGATTTTCTACGACGTGTATAGTATGGGATCAAATCAAATAATTTAAACTAATTGGAAAACTAGCAGCTTCCTCTTTCATCAGGAAAAGAGAGTCGATATTTGAACCACAGAGTGATAACATCCAATACTCACATCAGATCAAAGCCGTTTCCAATCGGCTAATGGGCTTGATACATTAGTAATTAACTGTTAATTTTATTGAACCACTGTAACTCTTTAACGCTCACAAAAATTCATATCCTATCTGGGATTCCAACCCGGTACCGATTATGTCGTAGACCGTTTGCTCAACCTCTTAGAAAAGTTATGGAAAAACTCATATTTTCAATAAGATACTTAACTTTTGAATTAACGAGGCCGATTCTTATTGAAAATTAATAAACTCTGTAAAAGATTATGATTAATCAAATCAACCCACCAACGGAGCTAGTTTCATGAGACCTAACGACATGGAATTTCCATTCATCCTTCAGAGGAGCATTTTATGGTATTCGACGCCGACACCACACTCGATGGAGACACTAGACAGTCTGTTTCGCTCTCAGTACTCTCGTCTATCGGCCGAGTGTGCAACGACCTCGAATTCACATAACCATTCAATAGTTTCTAAGAAGAGCACTAATGATAATGGGAACAAATCATAGCGCAATCTGTCAGAAATAGATATGTAAAGTGACATGCATTTTCGATGCATTTCTGATTGACCTACAGTGAGATACCTCTCCGTTTTCGATAGACGGCTCTATGATTTATTCGCATTTATTGATGAAACATTGTAAAAATAATAAAAATGCAAAAAAATTAGCAGAAAAGAATTATTCATGAAATGATAAATATACATAAACATAAAGCCAACATGAACAGAAAGACAGATACCTAGAATTTAAGTAACATCTATTCACATTTGTTAACAACTGTAAACAACAATAAAACATATTATGAACGAATGGATGAATTAATCGAATGAGTAGGCTATAAAAATAAGATCAAATAGGAAACACTGACAGCATAACGAAAAATGATGACATCTCTTCTTTGTGACTTTTTTAATCAGAAGTGACAGCTTTATTCAAGGATGGAGCATGAGTTTTCATATTGAATTTTATCTTGTAGACTAGTTTTAGATAGGTGCCTTTTGTAATTCTGAATGTGTAGTAAAATTATTAATTATTATATTAATATATATTTTAGTAAGTTTGCAATGTTTCATCAATAACCTCAATGTTCGGTAAGAATCATTTCGTGTGAAGTTTTAACATGTTTTAATATATCAATTTTATTAAGTAGTAGTCCCGATGAAGCAATTAAATAGTTGCGAAAGCTTTGCAAAGTCATAGGAGTATTTCTTAGTAACCACCAAAATTTAATCGAATACCCTTAATTATAAATTGATAATATATATACCTATATATACATACATATATATATATATATATATATATATATATATATATATATATATATATATATATATATATATATATATATATATATATATATATATATATATATATATATATATATATATATATATATATATATATATATACATTATTAAAACTAATTATTAAAAATGATATAAAATTTGGTTCTATATATTATGTGCTATTTATAAATTTTTCACTTCTTAACGTTCAAGGACTATCCCAATAAACGTGGGATGCTTATGGTTGCTTTTCTTTGAGCACATACTTTTAAATATTTTCGACATAGTGTTCCACAATTTTTTGGAATAGTCCTTCAATATTGAGAAGTGACATCTTTAATAATATCACATAATGTATTGAATAAAACTTTATATTCTCATTACTTTCTCAGTTTTACTGCATTACTGACGAATGCGTTTTTTTTAGTTTTTTAAAATTATTTTTCTTTATTATATTCTCTGATGGTCATCATGAATAGGAAATTGCCCTTCTCATATCGTAATATTCATATAGATCATATATAATGATAACATATTATTTTAAAATATCTTGGTAAATTTCGTAACAATTCTAACAAAGTAATTCATCTACCTTCTATCGAATTTACATAATATCCGGTCGACAAAAAACGTCATTTTATTCTACATCTTTGCTAACAATTGATACTATATCTCATCAATGTATCTAATTTTGAGCAGAAGTTATTCTGTTTTCTACTAAAACTTTCAGGCACATCACGTAAACGATAAACCGCAAGATGTCTCAATTACTAGTAGGTAATACAGAATCCTGTCTTCTGAATACAATTTAGTAGAAAACAAAATGATTTGACAAATCACATCATTCATGTATAGGTACCACTTTTGATGAGGGCAAATAATGTTAATATTTGAATTCACAGAGTGAACAACCTTAGGAATTCTCTAAATTGATGACAGCTTTTGATATGTATATATGTACTAGCTGACTCAGCAAACGTTGTTCTGCCATATAAATTATTTTTATCTATCTACCTTTCTATCTATTCATCTTTCTGCCGATGTATCTCTATCTTTGTAACTATCTATCTATCTATCTATCTATCTATCTATCTATCTATCTATCTATCTATCTATCTATCTATCTATCTATCTATCTATCTATCTATCTATCTATCTATCTATCTATCTATCTATCTATCTATCTATCTATCTATCTATCTATCTATCTATCTATCTATCTATCTATCTATCTATCTATCTATCTATCTATCTATCTATCTATCTATCTATCTATCTATCTATCTATCTATCTATCTATCTATCTATCTATCTATCTATCTATCTATCTATCTATCTATCTATCTATCTATCTATCTATCTATCTATCTATCTATCTATCTATCTATCTATCTATCTATCTATCTATCTATCTATCTATCTATCTATCTATCTATCTATCTATCTATCTATCTATCTATCTATCTATCTATCTATCTATCTATCTATCTATCTATCTATCTATCTATCTATCTATCTATCTATCTATCTATCTATCTATCTATCTATCTATCTATCTATCTATCTATCTATCTATCTATCTATCTATCTATCTATCTATCTATCTATCTATCTATCTATCTATCTATCTATCTATCTATCTATCTATCTATCTATCTATCTATCTATCTATCTATCTATCTATCTATCTATCTATCTATCTATCTATCTATCTATCTATCTATCTATCTATCTATCTATCTATCTATCTATCTATCTATCTATCTATCTATCTATCTATCTATCTATCTATCTATCTATCTATCTATCTATCTATCTATCTATCTATCTATCTATCTATCTATCTATCTATCTATCTATCTATCTATCTATCTATCTATCTATCTATCTATCTATCTATCTATCTATCTATCTATCTATCTATCTATCTATCTATCTATCTATCTATCTATCTATCTATCTATCTATCTATCTATCTATCTATCTATCTATCTATCTATCTATCTATCTATCTATCTATCTATCTATCTATCTATCTATCTATCTATCTATCTATCTATCTATCTATCTATCTATCTATCTATCTATCTATCTCTATCTATCTATCTATCTATCTATCTATCTATCTATCTATCTATCTATCTATCTATCTATCTATCTATCTATCTATCTATCTATCTATCTATCTATCTATCTATCTATCTATCTATCTATCTATCTATCTATCTATCTATCTATCTATCTATCTATATATCTATCTATATATCTATCTATCTATCTTTCTATCTATCTATCTATCTATCTATCTATCTATCTATCTATCTATCTATCTATCTATCTATCTATCTATCTATCTATCTATCTATCTATCTATCTATCTATCTATCTATCTATCTATCTATCTATCTTATCTATCTATCTATCTATCTATCTATCTATCTATCTATCTATCTATCTATCTATCTATCTATCTATCTATCTATCTATCTATCTATCTATCTATCTATCTATCTATCTATCTATCTATCTATCTATCTATCTATCTATCTATCTATCTATCTATCTATCTATCTATCTATCTATCTAATCTATCTATCTATCTATCTATCTATCTATCTATCTATCTATCTATCTATCTATCTATCTATCTATCTATCTATCTATCTATCTATCTATCTATCTATCTATCTATCTATCTATCTATCTATCTATCTATCTATCTATCTATCTATCTATCTATCTATCTATCTATCTATCTATCTATCTATCTATCATTCTATCTCTTCTATCTATCTATCTATCTATCTATCTATCTATCTATCTATCTATCTATCTATCTATCTATCTATCTATCTATCTATCTATCTATCTATCTATCTATCTATCTATCTATCTATCTATCTATCTATCTATCTATCTATCTATCTATCTATCTATCTATCTATCTATCTATCTATCTATCTATCTATCTATCTATCTATCTATCTATCTATCTATCTATCTATCTATCTATCTATCTATCTATCTATCTATCTATCTATCTATCTATCTATCTATCTATCTATCTATCTATCTATCTATCTATCTATCTATCTATCTATCTATCTATCTATCTATCTATCTATCTATCTATATAAAAAACTATCTATCATTATATCTATCTATCTGACTCGGCAAACGTATGAATAATTATTAAAATGGGTGTTGAAAAATATGGGTTGTTGGTAGAAGGGTGAAAATTTAGAGTTGTATAAATTTTTTAATGCAACATCATAAAAAATAAAAAAAAATTAGTCAAAAAAATTTATAAAAATGTTTGGAGTGGACCACTCTAATCGCTTAGGGGTATGAAAAATATATTACGATTTATTCTTCGACTGACTATTGTTATTTTCGATTGCCATCTTGCAGCCCTATCGTGGATTTGTGAATAAAATTTAAAAAAATGAAAATCGCGATAGAATTTTTATTCTAAGTCATGACAAAATAAAAATAAAAATCTTGTCAAAATATTAAAGTTTATAATCATTGAATGAAAATAGGGGTTAATCGTACAGGGGTGAAAATTTAGGGTTGTATTTATTTTTTAATGCTGTATCATAAAAAGGAATAGAACAGAAAATTATATTTGCAAAATAAAAAAAATTAAGGGGTGGACCACCCCCAACATTTAGGGGGGTGAAAAATAGATTTTGTTCGATTCTCAGACCTAACCGATATGCACACAAAATTTCATGAGAATCGGTCGAGCTATTTCGGAGGAGTTTAACAAATAAAAAATAGAAGTTGATCGTAGAGGGGTGAAAATTTGGGGTTGTATGTATTTTTCAATACTGTATCATAAAAAAATAGAGCAGAAAATTTTGTCAGAAAAATAAAAAATAAAAATTAAGGGGTGGACCACCCTTAACATTTAGGGGGATGAAAAATAGATGTTGGCCGATTCTCAGACCTACCCGAAATGCGCACAAAATTTCATGAGAGTCGGTAAAGCCATTTTGGAGGAGTTTAACTTCTAACACCGTGACACGAGAATTTTATATATTAGATTTAGAATAATTTCACTGAGTTTGAAGAATGTATGCATTGATATTCTACCATGTTTCACCGGAATATGGTATTCAATATTAATTTCCATACAAGAGGAAATAATTGAACGATCAACCATTTCGTTTGTTTTATAATTCATCAGTGTAGTATACCTACTTCATAGACCGAGAGATACTGGAAGGATTTGGGAAGTCATTTCTTACAGTATGGCGCCTTCAGGGGGATTTATATATATATATATATATATATATATATATATATATATATATATATATATATATATATATACCGGGTGTAAATGAGTGATAACTTTTTAATGAACTCTTCGATTTTATTGAAATTTGAGTGGATTATCTCAGACATAATTTTGTGTTTTTTCTTGTACAAAATCAATATGGCTGACTTCCGGTTTCACAGAAAACGATATAAAAATTAAAAATTTAAATGGAACACCCTATATATTTTTACATATTTCAATTCTGAGGCTTCGAATACATACATTCCATCTGTCAAATTTTTTTTTCATATTTTGTAAACAGGGTCGGTCTCAGGAGCAAAGAGAACTAATAAGAATAAGATTTTTAATAATTACTTCGTTATTTAGGAATTGAGGAAACTGATGTGTGAATCATTTTGAAGGAATTTGAAGGAGATTTTTGATATACAGGGTGGCCCATGTATGTTTCTATTCAAAAAACTGAGTTTTGGTTCGAAAAAAATTTAATCGTTAACAAACTTCACGAAAATGAATTTTTTGAAAAATTGTTACTTTGGGCGATATTTTACATCAATTATCTATTATTTAGACGACGTCGCAGCCATCTACGATAAAAAAAACAAAATGGAAAACAAAATTAAAAGGCGCTAGAATTGACATTTGACAGATGAAATGTATGTATTTGAATCCTCAGAATAAAAATATGTAAAAATATATAGGGTGTTCCATTTAAATTTTTCATTTTTATATCGTTTTCTGTGAAACCGGAAATCATCCATACTGATTCTGTATGTGAAAAAATTCAAAATTATGTCTGAGATAAACCACCCAAATTTCAATAAAATCGAAGAATCCATTAAAAAGTTATAGGGGTGGCCCATCACTCATTTACACCCGGTATTTATATATACATATGTATATATATATATATATATATATATATATATATATATATATATATATATATATATATATATATATATATATATATACATAATACATTGAAGAAAAATGTTGTTCTTACCGGTGGTGCGCGGGACGCAATTGCAGAATAATTAATTGAAATTGCTCGAAAATCCGGAGGTGCCAAACAATTTCTTTCACGAAATTTCTTCAATTTATCGGTATTTTAACAAAAAAAATCCGACGCTCGCTATATGTCATACTTCTCCAGTGGGTGTTTAGGCCGGCCATACTTTTTGAAAAAGTTTTTTTTAATTTTTTTTCAAATTTATTTCTTACAGGCTGATTTTTTTTAGGCAATTGTTTTTCATTATTCTTGTACGAAAATCACCACGCCATACCATTCCGACGGTCCAAATTACCCGCCATACTCCCGCAAACATGTAATTTTTTAAAATTCGAAAAACTATTTCTTTCACCTTAAAATTTGGTCTAGTAGGTAGTTGTTTTTATGATTAGAAACATAATTGTTATTAGCATGCGTATCACGGTCTTTTGTACCTTGGTCACAGTATGGCGTATATTTTTTAACTTATAATCGTATTGGAACAATCTGATTTCATTTATGCCATACTGTGAAAAATTATTTTACGGCTTCTATAGGCGTGTTTCAAAAACGGTTTGAAAATAAACATTTTTCAAGTATGACACCACCTTTGTACTGCAATAGAAGTTTGACGAATATAATTTTGTCTCACTGTATCATAAACTGACCACGATTTAACTGCCATACTGAAAGAAATAGTTTTTCGAATTTTAAAAAATTACGTGTTTGAGGAGGTATGGCGAGTATTTTGGACCGTCGAAAAGGTATACCGTGGTGATTTTCGTGCAAGATTAATAAGAAACAATTGTGTTGAAAAAAAGTCAGCCTGTAAGAAATAAATTTGAAAAAAATAAAAAAAAAATTTCAAAAAAAATTTGGCGGGCCTAAACACCCACCGGAGAAGTATGGCATATAGCGAGCGTCGGAATTTTTTTTGTTAAAATACCGATAAATTGAAGAAATTTTGTGAAAGAAATTGTTTGACACCTCTGGATTTTTGAGCAATTTCAATTAATTATTCTGCAATTGCGACCCGCGCACCACCGGTAAGAACTTAATTTTCCTTCAATTTATTACGTATATAAACCCCCCTAAAAGTGCCATACTGTAAGAAATGACTTCACAAATCCTTCCAGTATCTCTCGGTCTATGAAGCTTGATTGATTCGTTTGAGTTTAAATTACCTAGTATCACAAAAAGTGAATGATGAAAATTCTTTAATAATTCAAAATTAGCAAATAATTTTTTAAGGGAGCTAGTTATATGTATTCCGCGACATGAAATCTGTATTCACAATGCAACAGCGAATTATTGAAAACGACAAGTCAGCCCGACCCAAGATCTACATACAGCTGTTTCGATCTTATTAGATCTCTTCAGTGCAGCTCGCTTGACTCAAGCGAATTGAGATATTTCTCAATTTCCCCAATACAAGTGGCGGGGCCGAACAGATACTTCCTGACATGAAGATGTCTACTTTACTACTACTACTAAGATGGAAACAGTTGTATGCAGATCTTGAGCCGGGGTAACTTGACGTTTTCTATAATTCACTGTTAACCAGCTCCCTTGGAAGATTGTTTGATAATTTTGAATTATTGAAGAGTTTTATTCCTCGTTAACTTCATGTGATACCTATATGAAGTTGACCACAGTCATCATGATGGATGGTATTATACATAATTTGATTGTTAAATAACCTAGACCTAACGCAAGTATTATCAAAGAATGTTAAAACTGGCACGAATAAGACGAAAGAAGATCTATAATAAAGTAAAGTAAGTTTTTATTAATATAGGTATCCTAATATACAATATATAAATGTTACATCTTAACAATAATAACATTTCAGTAGAAAATTTGCTAAGAAAGAACATGAAATGACAACGAAAAACAAAACAAACAAAAACAAATGAAAATTATATTATTTTACATATTTTATAAGTGAAATGGTGCAGACGTGGTAAATAAACCCCAAGCTGATTTAGATATATTTTGATTTTAGGTAATCTATAAGTAATTTTTTGAAATATATGATAGAACTGCAACTTATAATGTCTTTTGGAAGCTTGTTGGAGTCCTCGGTAGAATAGTGAATTCATTGATCTCGTGTAGTTTGTTCTTGTCACATAAAAATTCATGTTTCCCGTTGTAGGATAATCATGAATTTCATTTTGATAAATGATGAATTGGTTAAAGTAGGCAGGAAGTTTTCCTGCTATTATTTTGAAAATAAAAATCATAAAACAATAAAAAAATATGTCCTTAACTGATAGCCAATCAAGAATCTGCAGCGTATATATTATGGGAGTATACCTGTTACATTTCAACAGTATTCTCATTCCTCTATTTTGCAGTTTCTGCAATGATGAGATACAGTTTGAATTGAGGAGAAACAATAAGGAAGAGCATTAATCAAAGTGAGGTTTGATTATCGTATTATAAACCGTTAGAGAGGTTTGACACGACTGATATCTGCTGATGCGTGTGAAAAAAAATATTTTTTTGTAATTTTTTTGTTTATATATTGGAAGTGTTTTCTTAGGTTCAGTGAGTTGTCTATCATAAATCCAAGATATTTAAACTCTTCAACCAATTCAATTGTTTCACCATAGATTTCTATGTTTATCAAGTTTTTATTCTACAAATTGTTTCTATATTGAGTGGTTATAATCATTGATTTTGTTTTCTTTTCTTTTCTATCTCAAATAATACCTAAATTCTGTCTTCTGAGAGTACAAGAATTTGTCGGATAACTTGATTCGATTACATTACACTGATGAGGTCAAATATATTCACTAGACTTTCTCGTTTTGTTAAATAATGTTGTCTTATCTGATCTCAAATATTTTTTATTTGTTCTTATGATTTCTAATAAAGTGTGTATTGATATTTTACCATGGTAGATAGAAATATACTAGTATGCATTTAACGTTATTTCTGAGCAAGGGGACGAGTACGAATGTTTCTACGTTAGTCCACTCATGATCTTTTAATTAGGTTCTGACTCGACCAAATAACTTCTATCGCGCCATTGCTAGGAGGGATTCCTGGAATATTTAAAATAATCTAACAAATTCAGATTGACGGCCGCATCCAAACGACAGTGGGACATCTGCATCATTACCATTTTATCGAAAAACACACCATCAAGATATCGAAAAATCGTTAAGGACCCATGTTACATCCTAGCAACGATATTAAGCTGAGTAGAACGGTGACCAATATTAACAACATCAGAATGGTCCGCAGACAATGATGCCAAACTTATGAAACAAATGTATATTGTCATAATTTATATCACATAATTTTTGGAACTAAGTTACTTATCGGACGTTATATTTCAGATACTTGGCGAATGAATGATATGCTTAAAACTGTGTCCGACTCGACAGTCACGATCGGCACGACAGTTGTATTCGTATATGCGTGTTGCAAAATCTACAACAGGATTATATATACAATACCATTATCGATGCAGTTTTTTGGAGACACTTACATAATAGTAGTATTGAATAGCAAATATATGTGTTCTACTTTAGTTACTACAAACCAATCATTACTAAGATTCAGTGTACTGATAATTACTTCATAAATTTATAATAGTTAATAATAAAATGATTATTTTCATAACTTCAAAAACAGATTATTATTACAATTTTATTAACATTTCTTCATTTGTTTATTTTTTGATTTTATTACTCTCAAAAGTTTAAATGAATGAAATTGTGTCTCAATGTTAGTTTTAAAGCATTGTAGCTCTTTTAGTTTGAAAAAATATCGAGCGGTTGCCTGAAGAAACTTTCATTGTATAATTATAAGTTAAAATACATATTTTGTTCAACCTAAAACTAAAACGTGTATATTTATGTATGTCAACGGTTGTAAGTTCTAATGTAATACATTAGTACCAATTAAGCTCACATTTCCATACAAAAAAAAGAAAGTTTACATTATTAACAATTGAACAAAAATTTTTCTGAAACCCATAACAAGTGTAATTTTTTTTGTTCGGAGCCTATGCCTGTGGTATATTCAATGTGGTCATATCGATCAATCAACGCTCAGAATAGTAATCCTGTTCAGCATAATAAAAGAAAATAATATTAATTCAGAGGAAGGAATAGGGAGGTGAACATGATGTCCCGAGTAGTTTTATAATTCTATTTTTCTGGAAATAAGGTTTGCAATGTGCCCTCTTTTTCAGAACATTTATGTAACGAATTGCTCTCTTCTGCAATTTGAGAATGGTATCAAGTAGTGAAGAATTATATGAACCCCAGAAGGGAAGACCATAACGAAGATGCGACTCGAATATTGCAAAATATGCAATTCTTGTAGATGCCGTATCTAATTATCAAGAGATGGATTTAAAGGCGAAACAGGCCGGTCATAATTTTTTAGATATGATATGCGGAAAGGAAAAAGGAAACACACGTGTTTCATTCCTCCCTGAAGTATGTGTCAGGGAGGCGGGCAGCTTGAGTTTGGGATTAACTCCTTCAGCCAGATCAGAGGATACACTTGTATGTACAAGTGCATTAAGGATAGGTGAGACGGGATATTTATGGAACATAGGAAGTGTGGGTAGGGTTCAGAGGATTAATACTGGCCTAGCATTCGCCTTATAAGTTTGCAAGCAGTGACTTACATTACCATGAGGAAACCTCTGAGAAAAACTCATGGCAGACCAGTCGGCCCCGGGGTTTGAACCCGAGACCTCCCAAATACTAGCCAGCGTACCTAACATACTCGACTAACTAGCTTGGTTATGATATGCACATGCTGTGAATATTTGAGATTATTATCGATAAGGGGGTCTAAAAATTTGACAGAATCGACTTTTCAATGGCATGGTTTTGCAGGAATAGTTCCTGGGAGCAGAGCCGGATTAACTATTAGGCAGAGTAGGCAACTGCCTAGCGGCCCCACATCGACTAGGGGCCCGTACACGCACCAAGAGAAAAAAATTTCATCGAATGAAAATTTTTTTTGAAAATTTGTATGAAATTCCTCAACAATATTATTGCACTCTTTTGACGCATGTTGTCAATTGATGAAATACTTCATACATACAGAACCTTCTAGTATCGAGTAGTAGAACTAATAAACTGTCGTCGTTCAACAATGTCTCAGAACCGTTTCAATTCATTGTCGATAATGGCCATTGAAAATAATGTATTAGAAAGGGTCAACTTCCAAGACGTTTCAAACGATTTTGTTTCTAAAAAAAATTAGAAAAGTTAATATTCAAACTTACTGTACTGTACAAAACCAATAAATATCTTGGAAGTTGACTTTTTCCAATTTGTACTTCACAAGACTGTTTTCTTTCGTTTAATGTATTTTATTGCGTTTAACAAAATTAAATCGAAAATAACCGCGCCCCATCTCATTTCTCTTTCCTAACCCATCATACAACCTGGATCATCATTCATCACTTATCTATAACCTATTCATTAAGACCATTTCAATAAAGCTAACGAGTCAGGTAAGGAGATGCTGCAGCATCAAGTCAAAGTAACCATGTTGTTGCAATATCACATAAGACTTTGAAGTAACAGGATACCTGGAGTCGATAATCTGGAAGTTGCTTACATCCCTTTATCAACTTGAAAAGACCTAGGGCCCGGACAGGGTTGTTGCCTATGGGCCCGGACAGGGTCAATCAGGCCCTGCCTGGGAGTTATCTTTAAAATACAAGGCAACTTTTTTTTTTCAACAAGAATCCAAGATTCTTGTACTTGATTTCGTACTCTGATGTTTGAATTAAATTCTTCAGATATGTGAAATTTTCGGGAGTCCGGCATCGCTGTACAGGAAAAGGGTTAGAATTTGGGAGCGATTCATTAAAGAATATGGAGAGCGAGACGGAGGATCGTCGTCCAGTGCCAGTGGTCTCTGAACGTCATCTTTCACAATACCGACCCGTGCATCGACTATTCGAAGAATGTCCGACCCTCCGCAGTAGGCCGTCTTTGATTTTTCATGAACGCACCAAGGAACTTTTACCTGATAAACGTCTGTGCGCATGGGACATAGACGCGTATTGCGTCTCTTCCGTGAATCTGTATGAAGGAATGTCACGTGTTCGCCGTTTTTCAAATTCCGTTCTCGTGGGATCTTGTTGGAACTAGTCGATAGTTGAAGAATGAATGATTCATCGAAGAAGAATACATGATTTTTTTGAAAAAGTGATCTGGAACACAATGGGAAAGTTGATATATGCAGATATTTTGGCCTTAGAAAGGATTTTCAGTAGCCGGCATTTATTACAGTGAGAAAAATTTTCCGCTTTGATTCAAATCACTACATATTATGCAGAATTGAATTTTGAATATATATTTCCATTAAATTTTGAAGAATTCATTTTAAATAAAATCGGCCAAGTGCGACTCGGACTCTCGCACGAAAAGTTCCATTCCTTTGACTATGCCCCCTTAAATATTTATTTTATTTTAATTTTATTATTTATTATATATATAAGTAAATATACAATTAAGTATTTCTAGAATATTTGAAGTGCCTACCTGTTACCTTTTATTGATATCGAGCAAAAATAGGCGAAAAGTGGCGTTTTTTGTATGGGAGCCCCCCTTAAATATTCATTTTATTTTAAATTTATTATTTATTATTAACAGACGGACGGATAGACAGCAAAGTCTTATAGTAATAGGGTTCCGTTTTTACTCTCTGGGTACGGAACACTAAAAAAGGGGCCAATTTAAATTGAAAGTATTCAAATTTTTCGCTATTTCACTGAATATCAATTTATTTTTTTGTCTATCCATAGAAAACTCACAAAGACATAAGAAAATGTGCTCATAATGAGATCTCAATAAGATATAACTAATGAAACTTTAAATATATTTCAAAAAATTTAGAGATTTTGAATAAAATCTTTCTTTACTTCTTGACCGTCTGTTATTGATAGAAAACGAAAAACAAGTAATGAAAATCCAGAAAAGCAACACTTCAAGTAGGTAGGTATTCAATTATTCAGAATAACAACATTTTGTTACCAAAATTCACATGTAAAGTTTCTAAAACTACAAAAACTGATGCATTATTTTTCTCAGTGACCAAATTCTTACAAGAATAGCAGTGTCGTTTCTTATTAAGCTACAAATAGCAATTATTCGATTTCTGAAATCCTCCACATATTTCACTTAATTAGTGTTAACTATAATAACTTTAGTCATAGGAAAAAATCCAGGGGGTTCAAGCCCGGGGATCGAGCAAGCTATAAGTGAGTTACATCTCAACCAATTCAGTGATCTCAATATGTTACAGTTAAAAACTCACGAAAAATCGTGATAAAATAACCTGATGCACCATCGTCCATAAACCAGCTTTTCTTGTTGACCATGGAAAACCTACAGAAATTATATTAATAATTTGAAAAATGTCAAAATTGATTTAGTCGAAACTTTTTCTCACCCCCACCTTAGAAACGAAGCGGCTTTTCAAAAATCATTTTATTATCATTATATTAGTTCCGGTGCACCATATTTAGTCAATATGAAGTTAGTTTTTGATCCAGGAAAAACTAAATTTAGAAAAAGACAGGAGGTGCCGTGGGACACCCGAAGTTCCTTTCGCTTCATATTATGTATTAAATAGCAGACACAATGAAATAAATTAAGAATGTTTGCAAGTAATAAAATGAAAGAAATAATAGTAAAAAACTGTAATAAATGAATTTTTATAATATATATATTTATTGGTTTGTTGGTAACTAAAGTGAGCAAAAACTCCAGCAAAAATATATTTTATTTCTTTGTAGATTTTGCTGGATCATTGTTAATTCCCAAATCAATTTAATCCAGAAGAAATCGTAGCAATTGCTCTGATTTTTAAAACATAAACTATCATAAGAAATGTTAAGAAAAATTTATTCTTCAATTCTTTATTCCGATACCTGATTATCATTATACGAATAGATTGTAGATTATTTGTGAAATTTATAATCAGTTCTCTAATTCATAATCATATATTATCTGTAATTATACACTGTATTGCATCCATATATTTATATTTATTACCCTTATTAAAATTCACAAACACTGGTACTTAACTGAATTCATCATCATTATGCTAAACTTCTACTGAATCACTGTAATAGTTTTTTATTAACCCAAGAAAGCTAAGCATATTTTTTTAACCGTTAATTCTAAGCTTCCGTAAAATTTACGACTTCAACTTAACATACAAAAAAAAATATTGGTAAATATATATTTTAATTAATAAATCATTTAAATATTTTAGAATACCCTTTATTAAACATACTTTTGAGGCGAATACATTTTTTATTTAATTCTATGTTCGCAGGTTGTAAAAATCTTAGCGCAGTGTTCTTTACAGAATGCCTTCCTGCACAGGTTGCATAGGTTGGTGGTCATCCTTTTTTTTTGGCTGGACAAATGTTGCAAATAGTTCTGGTCGACGTCTGAGGTACCGGAACCGCGTTTGGGATCGCCTAACATAGTACCAATGAGTTCTTGGATCGGACGTTGCAAAGTTGGTATATTTTTTCTTTTGCTTATCCATGGCTGAATAAGGTTCTCTTGAAGTAAGAATAGGTATAAAGAACTCTCTGTCTTCGTTCCCACTCTCAGGAAAGTACTCACTTCCAGAATCCACACTTCTTCTAGGTGATCTTCTTCTTCGCTACTATCGTCGCAACTTTCGTTACTATAATCGACCTCATTATCTTCATCAAGGAAGCTGAAACTAGCTGCTAACTCTTCCATCTCGTTTGGCCGAAGTGGCCTGGTATCCTTTCACTTTCTCGACATAATATACCACGTAATAAGTCAAAAAAAGGTTATTAGAACCGGGAAACCAATAGCAAACTAATATTTGAAAAGTTAAATTAGAGCTAAGCTTTCGTAAATTTTACGACGGCGCTCATATAATTCACACGTGCGCGACCTTACGTACGTAAAAATGCTAACTATCCACTCGGCGATTCCCACCTTAAGATTAGACGGTGGCTGAACCCCTTCGAACTTCACGTTTCCAACATACCGCGAAATACGGAATTCGGCGTCGTGAAATTTACGATGCTTAGCCTTCTAGGGTTAATAATATAAATTGACTACAATACACATGTACGAATATAGCACTCCTAGCAACGATGTCATGTCAACCGCATATCTGTCGTGTCGGACACAGTTTCATGCCTATCTTTCATTCGCCTGTTTTTTGGAGTTAACGATAAGGAACATCGTTAATATATATTTAATAGTATATTGCTCAACGAGTTACGAAAGTTAAGGTTTTTTTTACTTTGACTAGTTAAACACTATACTTTTTCTACGAGCACGTCTGGTACATTGGATCTTGTGCATTTGCTAAGAACATTTTAAATTCTAGGGTAGAAAACGTTTTGGAATTCTCAGTTTTGAAACCATCAGATTTTCGTTTCAGGAAAGAGCGTAATATGACATATTTACTAATATTGATTTCCTTTTTTTATTCATAAAGTTGTTCTTAACTTGGAATATACTTTCGTATAGTTAATTCTTATAATTTTTTCGATTTTTCTGGTAGTGGCCACAGGTTTTCTCAGGTTCATTTACTATTTCTGGAAGAGTATTGAGACTATCCAAATGACTCAGCGAATAAATAGTCATTATTTAGTTACAGGAGAATAAGAATAACATAAACCGACGTTATATATAATAATGACGCGAAGTAGTGACAACAGCCACCTAGAAACATTAGGTAATTTTCGTCTCTAGGACATTATGAAATTTTTACCCACACGTGACGGATAAAAAACTTTCGCTTGGAATTTTTAGTGAGGAATAATGTCTTTTTTAACGAAAAAAGTATTTATTCTAATTTTAGTCTGTTTATTAGGTACTTTCATGCGTTAAAGATATACGTATGTCTCAAGTATTTATAATTAAAATATAAATTTATGATAATAAACGTAACTTTCATATTTTCCTCATAATCTGTAATTGGTAATCTGTACTTCTAAGAAGGCGTTTGATGTGGTTAGTATAGATTTTTATTGAAGTTACAACACATGGGTTTCAGAGGAGGTTGTTTTTCAACATTGATCAGTTTCTTACTTAAAAAATGTCAGTAGGTACGTTATTTTAAATTATAAAGTTAGGAATAACATATCAGGTAATAGATCATTTTAGGTCACGTGACTTTGACAGGTCTTCTATGTTCACATGGTGGGCAGACAAACTTTATTGTGTCATTTGATACTCGTTATTGATAGATGCATTTTTTTGTTTTTTTTGAGTTTTGTAGTGTTTTCAGAGTGAAAATTCAACAAATTCTTGAATCATGTCTCGTAGTGAATATTATTCAACTCTTACCGTTGATGTGAAAGCCCGCTACGACAAGAAATTGGAGATAATAGACGATATAGACCCATATTCACTTGGAGAAAGTGGGTTGTCCAAGGATCTGGAGTTGATCCCTTCGGTATCTTTGATGGATTTGGTGAATTATCTAATCCTTAGCCATAGCTTCTACACTGGAGAGCAGCTTAAAGCCTACAAATCTTTAATGGCCTACAAATATTATGAGGCTGGGTATGTCCACGATGTATTGGCTCGACAAAATGAATGATAATGCCTACATTGTTGTTGGAAAGGTAGGCATATCAAACAATTTTATTATTTCTATTTGTTATATATCACGATTATATATTTTATCAATAACTTTCTTCTTGTTACAGATTTGACATTCTCAAGAAGCAAGGGAAAAACTCCTCAAGGTTTGGCTAATCCTGTTATCAGATGGGGCTGTTTCCAGTGGACATATATGGCAGGTTTGGGGGAAGTTTGTAGTCATGTGGCAGCATTGTTGTTTTGTTTACAAGCTCGTCCAGCTGGAAACGAAAATAAATCTGTTTCCTGTACACAAAGGCTTGCACAGTGGCCTGTGCCTTCCACGAAATCCATTGACATGGTAAGGATAAGAGATATTGACTGGCACAGAAAGGAAAAAGGACAAAGTACCGGTGGAACTAGTTGTACCTGGAATTGAGAGAGAAGATTTCATTCAAATGTTGAGAAGTATAGAAAATATTGGTATCTCTCCAGCCATTGCAAGAGTGACTGAACCTTTTGTCAGTGAAAATTTAAGAAAGCTTTCAGAAGACTTGCCAATTACTTTTGATTCCTTTTTCCACAAGGATTTGGTAGGTTCCACTTATGATTACTTGCTGAGAAAGGCTCAAATGATAAAAATATCAATTACATCAATTGAGATACAGTCTGTCGAAGCTGAAACACGCAACCAGGCTTCAAGCAATTTGTGGTACAAATACCGAAGTGGCAGGATAACTGCATCAAGATTTAAGATGGTATGTAGAACTAAAGTAAGCAAACCGTCATTATCTTTGATTAAAGGAATATGCTATCCTGAAAAAATTGTTTTCTTCTCAAAACCTACTTCTTACGGGATAAAAAAATGAAAAAGAATGCTTTTGAAAAGCATAAATAGATGCCATGAAGAAGAATCACCGGAATGTAATTGTGAAAACCATAGGTTTCTGCATTTCGGAAGAAAATCCTGAATTTGGTGCATCTCCAGATGGAATTGTTGTTTGTGACTGTTGTGGTAGTGGATGTGTAGAAGTCAAGTGTCCTTATCTATTATTCCAGTCGACCCTTGAAGAGTATTCTAACAAAAAAAATTCATGTCTAATAAACAACGATGGACAATTTTCATTAGATCGGAATCATATGTATTTTTTCCAGTTACAATTACAATGTATGTAACAAAGCACAAATATTGCGATTTTGTTTTGTGGTCCAAAAATTGCCTACTTATTGAAAGAATTCAATATCAGAATCAATTTTGTTTGGAGAATATTTCTAGAGGTAAAGATTTTTTCAATTTTGTTATAATGCCTGAATTATTGGGAAAATATTTTACATTAAAATGTGGTACAAGTGAAGTGGTTACATGGTGCATTTGTAATGGGCCAGATGATGGTACACCAATGTTAAGATGTGATAATCCTGAGTGTCATATTGAATGGTATCATTTGAAATGTGTTGGACTGATTGGTATACCTGAAATCTGGCTATGTCCATCCTGCCCTGATTAAATCATCAAAAGACCTAGAGACCAACTTGGATAATAATTATTTTATTTTTTATTATTATTATAATTTAGCATTTTTTAAAATTATTATTAATAGGATATTTAGAGGTACTTCCATGCATGAACTGTACTCAAGCAGATTTCCTCGGAAATCTCTCGAGCGAGTAATGGAATCCTTCCCAGCTCACATATTCCATTCACCCTTTCTCTTTTAATGCGCCGCGACGCAAGGAGATATACACTTGGGTCTTGAAATATAGACACAAGGAAGAGAACAGGTTCTAGTGCTGACCGCAGCACGAGAGTCCTAATCTAAGTGCTAGACTGGAGGTTTACTAGGCAAACGCCCGGAAACCGAAGGAACAGAGGTGTTTTTAGTGGGTAGGCAATGTTACATAGCAACAGTTGAATCCCACACAGGCCGGGTTAGCAACCGGTATCGCTTTTGAAGTTTTCACCTCGATTTAAAAAAAAAAAAAAATCTTAATCTCCAATTTATTCGATGTGCAAAAAATTCAATCAGATATGCAAGAAAATTGATCTATTTTCAATATCCATTGGAGTTTGAAAAAGAGATAAATCTCTTTTTTAAACACTGATATGTTTTAACATATTATCTCTACTCCTAGAGATTTATGAAGCAAATGTGAAATAAAAATATTCCTCTCTGTTCGTACATGTTGTTTCATTCTTGCATGTTATTGCATTTCTTTACATTTGTTGTTTTTTTCTTTTATTATCATTAATCTTGCAATAACACTTTCTATGATTACTGAATAATTCATTAAAACACTGTATTTAGTTTTTAGTTCTTGTTCACAGTTACATGTAAACATTATGAAACGCTGTCCTGTAAGTGGGTCTTGTGCCTGTTTGGGCAATTAATGGTTTTTTTTTATAATAAAGCAATTTAAAAAAAAGATATTGCTTATTTTCAACCCTATGTAATGTTCTTGACAAATTAAAAACAGTTAATGTGAAATTATTTATTCATTTTTAACAACAAACTAAATGATTAATTTTTTTTTTTAATCGAGGTGAAAACTTCAAAAGCGATACCGGTTGCTAACCAGGCCTGTGTGGGATTCAACTGTTGCTATGCAACATTGCCTACCCACTAAAAACACCTCTGTTCCTTCGGTTTCCGAGCGTTTGCCTAGTAAACCTCCAGTCTAGCACTTAGATTAGGACTCTCGTGCTGCGGTCAGCACTAGAACCTGTTCTCTTCCTTGTGTCTATATTTCAAGACCCAAGTGTATATCTCTTTGCGTCGCGGCGCATTATTAATCTTCAGAAATACAATTCATTTATAGACAAGTCACAAAATAAAATAATGAACTACAAATTGTTCCTAATACTATCATAAATGTTGATACGTAAATGAACAAATAAACATACAATAGAACAGTCAATCGTGAATACAAAATACAGATCAAAAATACAAACGAAAACAAACATCAACACATACAAGCCAAATAGTGTCACCATAAATGAACGTCTCATTTTGAAAGGAAAGCATCTGTGTTTTATACAGGATGGAATACCTAATTCATTGGAATCTGTGATGGACATAAATTTAAAAAAGCACTGCACACTACAAGAATTTTATCTAATGCACTAACACCATTTTTGGATGCAACCAACATGCTCATCAAGATAGGCCCTTCACAGATTTTATATTTTTTCTTCAAAATTCCTATCACCCTTTCAACATGAATTCGTACAGTAGCAATATTTCTTGTACTTTCTAAATCACTCGGATGGAGCTGAGTTTTACCTTTTGTAAATACTGGAACTTGTAGCTGCGCACCAAGTGCTTCCACGGAATCTCTTATCAAAAAACCCCTATCAGCTAAAACTAAATCTCCAGGCAAAATTAGATTTAAAAATCCACAGTTCTCTGTTAAATGTTTATCACTTGTCCTACCACCCCATGCTTCTGAGATATATGATATAACACCTTGAGCAGTTATTCCAATGAGAAATTTCACAGTCTGGTGATGCTTATAATTTGACCAACAACGAGAAGCATTTAACAAATTAGATGGTGTTTCTGTAAAAATTTCAAAGCAATCTATAATGACAGCTACCCGATCTCCAAAAATTTTCTTTGAAACATTGTGGTACTTGTTTTTTCTTAATAATTCTCGATCTGGCCATAAGACCAGATCTCTGAATTTATAATACAGAACATATAGACATAAATAAAAAAGGGCTAATGTAGTTGCAGGTGATATCACAAAACTATACGATAAATATTTGAATGGTAAATTTAAACGTAGCTTCATCAATGTCAAGAGAAATTGCTGAAATGGGGATAAAACACTTTTAGTAGATAGGTGATGCGATACTCTACTGAATACTATAAATAACATCTCGGCTTTTGGAAAACCTGTGAAATAGGCTACCTTCACATCATCATTTACAAAATATTCTTCAGACAAATTTGATTTCCCCAATTTTTCCTGTAACTTATTGATTTTTTCATTGGCAAAAGCTAGATCGTTGAAAAGTCTATTCAAACTATCTATGTCCAACTCTGTTTGTATTGAAACACCAGAACATATTTCTTCCATTCCATCCATTTCCTGAGTAGGATCGAGAGCTGATTCTTGAAGAGGAAGCATTTCAGAATCTGCCGCGGAATTACTACTTGTAGAAGCTCCTGATTGTGAGAAATCCTGAAACAAGAATAAGTGTTACTTGACCATGAACATAAAGAACTACTTACTAACCATTTTGAATCGTTTTCCTGACCTCACTGTACTTATTTCTTGTCGATTCAGGGACTGTACATCTTTTTTTTCACTAACTATATATCCCATGTTTTGAGTGGGTACCCAATCTAGGTTATTCTTATTCTCTAGTGGGGCTGGTTGTCCTAAATATGAAAGAGCATTACATTCATTTAGCTTTTTGCATAATTGTTTTGTTTTTCTTTTTGTACCGAGTGTTGAACCTTTTTTAGGATATTATTTTGAAAAATCAAGGAACCAAACTCAATTATAATCAAAATACTCACCCAATAGGAAATGTCTTGAACAAATTCTAGCGTTTCTCAGCATACTTTCGCTCAGAGGACCCCTTTTTAAAGCCCTAACCCATAAGTCACGTCGTTGTTTTGACAAGGCATTTAAATAGTCTCCACGGTTTTTCAGCGCGGTGGGAATCCTGAAGAATCGAACTTGGTCTCTTTCCGATCTCATTGAACACTTAACAACATAACAAAACTGTGGCATTTTAATAATATAGTGAAAACTACGTAACGACTTTTACACTGTAAGCATAGGCCGAAATGTTTGTCTGCCCACCAAGTGAACATGGCGGATTTGTTTTGACAGTTGTGACGTCATCCTAAAATGATCTATTATGATGTACGCCAAGGTTCCGTGCTTGATCCATTACCGTACTCACTATATGATATTCGACTTAGATGTGCCAACTTATCAGCTAGGTATCTTACTTTGGGAATGAATTTGAGTTGAATGAACGGGTAAACCAGGGATTAGATATTTACAATAAGTGGCTTGACACAAAATGGAAATTAACATAGACAAAATTGAATATTATGTTGTTAAACAAAATAGGCAAATAGGTAACATTAGTATCAAAATTGACAATATTGGATTGGAAAAATTTGAATGAATAAAATATCTTATTGATGAATCAGTAAGCTGGAAAAAATATCTAAGAAGTCATTTATAAATGCAGATCATACCTTGCTAACAAAACTTAATATCTAATTTATAATACCTTTTTCTATCACACTTTAGATATTTGATACCTATCTCGGGAACATGTTGTGAGACTGCCTTCGAAAGGATGCAAGTGCTTCAAAAGAAAATACTGAAGATTTCATTCAGTTGTAACATGCTGGCTGCTAACGAACAAATATAGATAATATTATTTAAATTATAACAACGTAAATTAATACAATAAATCTTGTATTGCAATCAAAAAACAAAATGAAAACAATTCAGCATTTTATGAATTTTCATAGTAATGTAAAATTGCACTTAAAAAACTGAAATTATACTAAAAAATTCAATTTGATACCATATACTCGTACATGACTTGCTGCAAGTTCCTGCTGATTACTGATGTAGATTATTTTGTTAAAACTGTGGGTCTTATATTTGTGTATGAATATCTTTACAGGCCGAAAGCCAGTTTATTTTTGTTGGTATTTAAATACTTTTATAATCTCAGGGCACGTGTTATACATTATTCAGAGACGTAAAGTTATAAGGACTATTGTAATGATATCAATGAAGTGTTTGAAAAAATATATAGATATTGAAGTCCCTAATTTCGAAGAAATGTTAATGATTCATTTTGAATATATTGACAGGATAAACCGTCTTAACAATAACATATTTGTGAAGGTATATACCAGGTATATGAAAACCTCGTACTTTATCTGTGTCGTTTTCATTCAAACGTCCAATTTCGTTATTTTTCGTTCACGTGTACCTCCCAAGCGATCTTATTCAATATTAGACATTAAAAAAAATAAGTATCGATTTGCAGATGTTTCCCCGCATCCGCGTAGACGCCCTGAAATTCCAACTCAATCAAGAGAAAGAAGAATGCTTACGTCCCAAAATAGAACCGACGAATGTAACGTAACACTCAAAACCACCCGTAGCAAAAAGGTCGAGCTGCGTAGATAATGCGGTAATTCATTTCGAGAAACCGGAAACCTGCGTACGGCCATAGACAAAACGACAAAAGATCCCTGAAGATCGGATCCCACCCATTGTACTCGTTAAAGGTAAAAGCGATAGGTTGAAACTCCTTGGAATAGTGCTAAAAGTACCTTTAATCCCCTTTTGGTTCGCATCAACTATTTTTAGGCGAACGACGTTTGAATAGTATTGGAGAATGGAACAATTTCGGACAGTTTCATTCATATTCGGAGACTTTTGTCCGTTTACGGTCCAGTTTTGGGGTGTTAAGATCTTTCACGTCACTTCTTTCTGCTGGTAGGATTGATAGTGTTTGTGTTTGGATGGGTGCGCATGTTGAAATAATCGAATACATGGCGGTGGGTGATCCTATTAGGGCAAATTGAGTGTAGAATACATCGTTTCGTTATTCGGTCGATTCCCCTCATCAGTGTGTTTCTAGTCCCCTTTGTATGAAAGTCATATAAATTATAGAATCTATTCGAATGAAATCTGGGTATCAATACTTTGAAGTATTTTTTTTCTTATGGCTTCGTATGGCACTCAACGTGTTAACATAATACTTATATTATCAATTATAACTGATTAAAGATCTTGGTTATCACTAGATGTGATATTTTAAAATTTCTAATGAATTTTTTGAAAAGTCACGAATTTCGATATAAAATATGCATAAAGTTTGATAAATTCCATTACTCAATTTTAAACTGCTGTTATTGTTAAAAAACGATGGAATATGCTATATTATCACTTATTTTTCGCAAGCAGATTTGAATAATATATATTTATAAATATATATATATATATATATATATATATATATATATATATATATATATATATATATATATATTTATTTTAATTGTTGTTGCCTGTGATCTATTTTTAATCTTTTGATAATTATTAGCAATAACAGGCTGGTTGAATCTTAAAAAACTCGATTTTATCAAAAACTTGACGCCTCACTACGATATTCGTAATTGAAATTTCTTTGACATTTATTGATTTGAAAAAATTGAATAAACAGGGTTGCTTTGTATATGCTATTCAGTTTAATATTAATATTCAAAATTTTTATCATTAGATGGTAAGGGAAACCAAAGAAACCTTTACCTACGTAATGTTTGAAAATAATAATAATAGGGTAATATTTATCTAACAACAAAGAAATTAGTTATGGGAAAACATTAAAGAAGTGGAGTAGAATTATCGGTATAGTACGCTTATATGGAAGCAGCCGTTGACACGTGTTTCGGACTCTTTGGTCCTCATCAGAACGGCGTAGCTAAGTATTGGATTGAAAATTTGGAGATGAAAATAGTTTAATAAATAAAATCCTCTGTTATTTAAAAGATTTGAAATTCTAAATAAATAAAAAATCTCATTAAAAACAGCTACTTCCATATAAACGAACTATAATTTTTGCTTTACTTGTTTAATATTTTCCAAAACTAATTTTCTTTTTTAATGTTAATTTACTCTTTCTGAGATCTCTCGGATGGAATTAATCGCCTCCGTGGCAAAGTTTGACCAAATCTCCCATACCGGAGAGTTCAAACAATAAACCACAAATAAGTGATTTTCTTCCATAACAGAGGATTTTATTATAAAAATTTCATTAAAAACGGCTACTTCCATATAAACGAACTATACCGATAATTTTTGCTTCACTTGTTTATTATTTTCCCAAAACTAATTTTCTTTTTTAATATTAATTTACTATTTCTAAGATCTCTCGGATGGAATTAATCGCCTCCGTGGCAAAGTTTGACCAAATCTCCCATACCGGAGAGTTCAAACAATAAACCACAAATAAGTGATTTTCTTCCATAACAGAGGATTTTATTTATTAAACTATTTTCATCTCCAAATTTTCAATCCAATACTTAGCTACGCCGTTCTGATGAGGACCAAAGAGTCCGAAACACGTGTCAACGGCTGCTTCCATATAAGCGTACTATACCGATAATTCTACTCCACTTCTTTAATGTTTTCCCATAACTAATTTCTTTGTTGTTAGATAAATATTACCCTATTATTATTATTTTCAAACATTACGTAGGTAAAGGTTTCTTTGGTTTCCCTTACCATCTAATGATAAAAATTTTGAATATTAATATTAGACTGAATAGCATATACAAAGCAACCCTGTTTATTCAATTTTTTCAAATCAATAAATGTCAAAGAAATTTCAATTACGAATATCGTAGTGAGGCGTCAAGTTTTTGATAAAATCGAGTTTTTTAAGATTCAACCAGCCTGTTATTGCTAATAATTATCAAAAGATTATATATATATATATATATATATATATATATATATATATATATATATATATATATATATATATATATATATATATATAGATGTATATGAATTTGTTACCTGTTTACGTTAACACGTTTATATATATATATATATATATATATATATATATATATATATATATATATATCTGTATATACGTAGTCTGTTCCACAGCGATCCAAATCGATCTGTATACAGAAAATTATTCATAGAAAAATATTGCAAATTTGGCAATATACCAAGGTCGCAGAGAGCAGATCCGCAAAGAGAGTTGTAAGTTAATGAGAATTCCGGTTATAACGGAAGTAGGTGTCAACTTGCTTATTTCAAACGGAACATCCTACCTATATATTATTACAGATTTCTATTTCACGCAATATTTCAACTGAAATTTGTCCTAGACCTGAAGCATACCGTTTTTGACATATTCAAGTTTCAATGCCCAAATTGACGTTTGCAGGCTCTAGAATAAACAACAAATTTGCCTACAAGGAAAGTTTTATTCTTTAATTTGAATAATATTTCTATCTAAAAAATAGTCATTTTATGAGAATTTGGAACAATTTTGGTAAATGTTAATACATAGTATCAAAATAGTTATTTATGTACCAAGTGCGTTATATAGATCCTTACGCCCGATGGGCGTAAGGATCTAGTAACGCACGTGGTGCATACAAGATTTTATTTTTCACGAAATTTTTTTTTATTATAATGAAAGAGCGATTTTAAAATCGGTTCATTGCTCCTATCCATTTTCCTTCTCATAGTAGGCATGTCATTTGTTGATATTTTGACGTTTGTGAATATTTTTGTCATCATATATAGTGAATGTCATTGCTGCTTTCTTTGTGTAGTCTTATAGAAATAATGGAACTGAAAATGAATTTACCCAAGAATATCATAGAAAATGCAGCCAAAGCTGCGAATAATTCATTGCTGGAGAAATCGAGAGTCATATACGACAAGGATTATGAAGTATTTAATCAATGAAAGTTGCTTCATTTCTACTCGTACAATTAGCGGGCGTTATGATACATAATGCCCGCAAATGCGGGCGTTATGGCCTAGGGCATAATGAGTGTATTTATAGCAACCGTATCCAAGGTGAAATAAACAAATAATATACAAGTGAAAAATAAAATTCATTTCATAAATGAAATTAAGAAAACTGTCGAAAGTCAGTTTTTTTTAAATGGAATCTCATGAATTTTATAAGTTTATCTTATTTAGCAATAAAAATAATGTTAAATTTGTATATCTCTGAGTTTTTGAAATATTACCAGATGAATAATTTGTAATAATTGTAATTTTTTTACATCTAGGTAACTGTAACGGCAATAAAAACCAAAAACTGTTATTATGATGCTGTCCATACCAGTCCATTAAATTATACAAATGAAGATTATTTGAAACGTACATATACTAATATATATATATGTATATATATATATATATATATATATATATATATATATATATATATATATATATATATATATATATATATATATATATATATATATATATATATATATATATATATATTTTTATATATATAATTTTATATATATATATATATATATATATATATATATATATATATATATATATATATATATATATATATATATATATATATATATAAATGAATCAGAATTGACAATTTCTACAAAATATTAGGTGTGTTTTGTTATATCCTCAATTCTTAAAGATTCAATGAAATATGAAACATTCTCAAATCTTAGAAAACTGTAAAAGAATTTATAAGCTCAGACAGATAGGAATGTAGGTTCGAATAATGTAATTTTGACATTTCTAAATAGCTTATATGCCTAACTCAGTCCAGTCAGCTACCCTATCAGTAGTTCTCAAACAAACTTCACTCTTTGAATAAAGATTTTGATTTCAATAAAATGTTATTTCTCTTCATTGATATATTTAAACCAACTATTGATAAGAAATCGAAGATTTTAAAATTTTTTCAAAATAAGACTGATAATATATTTTTGTATTTCACAACTATTTAACTAGATATCCGAATGTTATTCTTTATTATTGACCAAAAGCAATTTTAAATATCAAACTAAAAAAAACTCTTGACTTCAATTTCAATAACATATTAAAAAAGACGAGAGGTGTCTTGGAATATCCGGTTGCAATGAAGTTCCTGTCCGTAAATATTATGTAATCAATAGCAGGCACAATGAAATAAATTATCAACGTTTGAGAGTATTCAAATTAATAAAAAATCGGAATGAATTATATAAGGATTTATATATCACTGAGAGAGTAGATAAAAGTATTTGAAACAATGATCTCCTCAGGAGAGTAGAGTTAATTACGAAATATATATATATATATATATATATATATTTATATATATATATATATATATATATATATATATCTATATATATATTTATATATATATATATATATATATATATATATATATATATATATATATATATATATATATATATATTGTGGGAAAAAACCCAAATAACCTAATACAGTTATATATATATATATATATATATATATATATATATTATATATATATATATATATATATTTATATACCGTGTGGTGTCCACGGAAGGTGCTTTTCCCCTATAACTTTCTTGTTTTCGGATCTGTTAAATGCATAAAACTGTATTTTTTGACTACTTGTCAATTTCGGGCAAATTTCGGATTATCCGAAACTGACATAAAACAAAAAAAATGGGACACCTGATTATTTAAGTTTTTTGTCTCCATATGATATTCAGAATACAACCATCTATCATTTGTTACTGTTTGTAACAGTATTTTCATTTGTTTTTCGAAATTAATTTTTATTCTAGAGGGCTCTGAATACGTTCAAATAACTTATTTTCGCCCTGAAATGTTTGTGAAAATACAATTTTACTGTTTTCGATCAAAATGTTTCATCTACGTGACGTTTGATTTTGAAATTATTACTAGTTTTTTTCAAATTTCAACATGGTGGCTTGTCGGGTTAGAAAAAGGAGCATTTTATAACTATCATTTTGATACCGCTTTCTATTAGGTTATAAGAACTGAAGTAAGATATTTGAAGGTATCCATCCCTGTAGATGAAGCTGAGTTACTTGTCAAAAAATGTAGTTTTATGCAATGAACAGATCCTCTGAATTTCAATCCATCATCTCCGAAAACAAAAAGTTACAAGGGCCACCTTCCGTGGACACCCGGTATATATATATATATATATATATATATATATATATATATATATATATATATATATATATATATATATATATATATATATATATATATATATATATATATATATATATATATATATATATATATATATATATATATATATATATATATAGTTGATGGAATCCGTCGTTACTACGTGATAATTTAACATGATTAACAAAACTAAATTTGAATTTACTACGTTTATTATCACAAAATATTTTGAAAAATACAACACTGCGATTGCAATTTCGGTCACTAGACCATCATCGGGCAGATTGAGTTAAGAACTGAATACAGAATAATTATAGATTTGCGCTTACGGGTGGGAAAGGATTATTGCAGGTACCTAAATAGACAAGAGGAACATATTTCAAGAAGGGCTAATCGAGTGAATTTCACAAATTGGTACAATACAATGTTCTTAGAAAAGTCATTATTGTTTAAATACACTAAATATAGGAGAATATATCAAGTCAATCTGGTCGTTCAGAAAGATATCTTTGCATTATTATTGAGTTTAAAAATTTCTAATGATTCTAAGTAAGTAAGTTTGGTTCCTTTCGGTAATTTGTGCATGATTTGAAAATTATCTATTTGTGGAAATGGGTGGTGGATTTCACGGCAATGATTTGAAAACGTTGAATCCGTTTTATTTTTCAAAAAAGATTGTTGGTGTTCTTTAAATCTTGTCTTGAACGATCGACCGGTCTGACCTATATATACTCCTTTACATACAGGACAAATCAACTATATATGAAAGTTCAGGAGTTTATAAGTTGATTTGTCCTGTATGTGAAGGAGTATATATAGGTCAGACTGGTCGATCGTTCAAGACAAGATTTAAAGAACACCAACAATCTTTTTTGAAAAATAAAACGGATTCAACGTTTTCAAATCATTGCCGTGAAAACCACCACCCATTTCCACAAATAGATAATTTTCAAATCATGCACAAATTACCGAAAGGAACCAAACTTACTTACTTAGAATCATTAGAAATTTTTAAACTCAATAATAATGCAAAAGATATCTTGCTGAACGACCAGATTGACTTAATATATTCTCCTATATTTAGTGTATTTAAACAATAATGACTTTTCTAAGAACATTGTATTGTACCAATTTGTGAAATTCACTCGATAAGCCCTTCTTGAAATATGTTCCTCTTGTCTATTTAGGTACCTGCAATAATCTTTTCCCACCCGTAAGCGCAAATCTATAATTATTCTGTATTCAATTCTTAACTCAATCTGCCCGATGATGGTCTAGTGACCGAAATTGCAATCGCAGTGTTGTATTTTTTAAAATATTTTGTGATAATAAACGTAGTAAATTCAAATTTAGTTTTGTTAATCATATATATATATATATATATATATATATATATATATATAAAATTTTTTATAAATATCAATGTATATATATATATATATATATATATATATATATATATATATATAAATATAAAATTTTTTATAAATATCAATGTATATATATATATATATATATATATATATATATATATATATATATTTACATTGATATTTATAAAAATTTTTTTTACATATGTATAGACATTTATAGTGTTACTTTACATATTGAATATATCCGTCCCTGAAACTGAACGTGCTGTAATCATTGATAACATCGCCTTTAAAATACATAAAAATAATCATATACGAATACAACTGGTACAGTTTTAGGCCTAGCTTTCTTTCGCCAAGGGTCTTGAGTGCAACGTGTGATAAGGAACATCGTTCCAAAAACCCAACTCCGTATAGATAATCACAAGGGTATTTGCCATTAACCTTAATACATCGTCGAATAAAACCCACAATAAACGACCTCAAACAAAGCGTTTATTGTTTCGAATGTGGCACATTTATTCGGTAGTCCCTCGGTTCCTAAGACACACGTGTATTAAAAGCGATTTTTATGTGTCCCCTTCGGTATTTTGGTACTACTGATATCTCGGGACGTCGCGCTCAGCATGGTGGCGCTAGCATCGCGTTCATATATACGACTACATCTCATTCTCCGGGCATCCAGCAGTTCTTTATATGCATTTCGAGCGTTTATGGTCACTTTCTTGAAATCAGAAAGCAGTAATTCTTCGTAATAATGGTGGATAAAAGACGGTGCATCGCATTCTTTCTTGAATGACGCACGGCTGCTACTAACGAAGTTGGTATAATTTTAATGATTCTTTAACTTGTTGCATTAACACTTGGTCCACCATATTTAATTTAGATAAACCAGAATTCCCAAATAATATATATATATATATATATATATATATATATATATATATATATATATATATATATATATATATATATATATATATATATACATATATATATATATATATATATATATATATATATATATATATATATATATATATATATCTTGAGAGGAGTGTTGCCGTGTAATCAAAACATCAATTGTACTTTCTCTGGGTTCTCGGCAATTAGTTAAAAGGGCAATTAATAAACGAAAGTCATTCGTCAATACATCTATATTTCGAACCTTAAGCAGTTCTTCTTCAGGATGCTAAAATTATATAAAAATTACCTTACAACATTAACATAAAAATTTCTAACTTACATCTGAACAAGACTCAAAAAAACAACAAAATGAACATGACAAAACCTCAAAAGGAACTCTAATTCCCCTTAAACTTGAAAAAATATATATATATTACCAACCAGACCGTGTTTCGTGTTCAATAGTTTGACAAGGGAGCAATTTTGTAGGTTATATTTCATAGAATATTTGGGTTGTTCATAGAACCCTCATTCGACAACCGGAATAAGAAAAGAGTGAATAGGTTCATGTACCAACAATATTTATGCGTTGGACTCATCGATCAATCGTGGTGCACCAATTATGTCCAAAGATAGTAAATAACTGTATATGCTACTTAGATTACTGATGTCAGTCTTTCTGTTTATGTTATTTGCCCTTTCATTGATGTAACACATTTCCAGGAATGTTCTTTTATTCTGATTCAAACTAGTGCATAACACTTTTGTATCCTCAAAATTGAACTGATGGTTCATGGAAGAGGCATGACTAGCCAGAGCACACCTATCAGGCTGAAGTCTTATGTCACTTTTATGGATGGCTATCCTTCTTTTTAATGCCTGGGAAGTTTGTCCTACATATACCAATCCACAATCCCTACACTGCATCTCATAAACACAATCAGAAAAACAATGAATACTGATTTTATCTTTCATATTGCTGAAAAGTTTTCCCACTGTGAATGGATTATATCTAGCTAGTTTTACGTTCTTAATTTCTCTGAAAATAAAAGTTAGTTTTGTTGTTAAATTTGGAATGAAGGGTAGTGAGACATATTTAAAGTTTTCGGTTGAGACTTGACTACCATTATCATGTGATCTTACAACAGTTTGTGTTGTTTCATTGTTGTGATGTGATTCTGTAGTTGTACTGTTGTTATTTACTATATTATTGTGGTTGTCTGTTGTTGAGCAAAAACATTTGTTCAGAAAATGCTTCGGGTAGCCATTATTTCGAAAAATGCTATAAAGTTTTAATTCTGAACTTTTAAAAAAATCTGAATGGCATATAGACCTGACTCTTCTGACCATGCCCTTTATGAGATTGATCTTAACTCTCCAATCATGGTTCGACCTATAATGTATGTATCTTCCCGATGGTGTGCTTTTCTGATACCAATCCAGCTTCACTATGTTGTTTGCTGTTCTTATCACTCTGGTGTCCAAGAATGGAACACCATTGTGCAATTCCTCTTCTACTGTGAATTGAATGAATGAATTGAAATCTGTTAAATTCTTTGAGGACTTCCTCTGTACCATCCATTAGAAGTGCCAGAATTAGGTCGTCTATATACTGATAGATGAAGGGCAACTCAAATGGCAGTTGTGAGATGCAATGCCTCAGCAGTGCAGACATAACAATAGAGGCCAAGATTGGACTTAGCTTACTGCCCATTGGACATCCAAAAACTTGAAGATAGATTTTATTGTTAAAGGTAAAATAGTTGGAATCAAACAAAAACTTAATAATTGAACGGAAAAAGGGAAAATCCATAGTGGTGTTTCTTTCAATCCTTTCCCAATTTTCTTCAGCTACTCGAATAACACGTTCAAATGAAATATTGGTGAATAAGCTAACTACATCCAATGAGATGATTTTATGCTTTTTTGGAAGTTTAAAGTTGTTGATGACACTGCTAAACTGAAAAGAATCTTTTATAGCATATGTATGGTAGTCTGCGAAGGAATCCGACAAAAGCCTTGCCATGTATTCACTCAACTGCGTTGTTGCTGATTGGATCGTGGACACTATTGGCCTAAGTGGAATGCCCTCTTTATGGACTTTAGGTAGACCATAAAAGTACTGCCTTATACGTGGTCAAGGTCTTGGCTGTCCTTGCATCTATGACGTTCTCTACCTTGAGTCGTTTGACAATTTGGTTGTTCTTCGTTTGGAATAGTGTTGTTGGATCTTTGTTGACCTCTTTATACGTATCATCATCACTCAGAATAGCAATCATTTTTTCTCGGTAATTTTAGCATCCTGAAGAAGAACCGCTCAAGGTTCGAAATATAGATGTATTGACGAATGACTTTCGTTTATTAATTGCCCTTTTAACTAATTGCCGAGAACCCAAAGAAAGTACAATATATATATATATATATATATATATATATATATATATATATATATATATATATATATATATATATATATATATATATATATATATATATATATATATATATAAATATATATATAAATATATTTATAAATATTTATATATATATATATATATATATATATATATATATATATATATATATATATATATATATATATATATATATATATATATATATATTTGGTTTAATTTTGGTTGTGCCAGTTTTTTAAAATATGTACTTCACATTGAATGAATAACTCATTCATTAAACGCTTCAAGAGCAGTAGGTACTCTCTTGTTCAGTATATTAGTATAAACAATAAAATAAGAATAAAATTTTATAGAGACAATTGTAATATATAAGTATTTAAAAAAATTATTTCCTTCATTTTTTTAAAATATAGTGTATTATAATTGTATGACGATATTGTTTTCACACTCTAGATATTTCAATTTTTATTTTATTGTTTATACTAAGATACTGAAGAAGAGAGTTTACTGAACGAGTTCATTTAATTCGAAGTATTTTGCAAACCAGAAACAACCAAAAGCAAACCAAATCTCTATAATATAAATGACCAGGTAATAAAATGAAGGTGAAAATTTAAGTATATATATATATATATATATATATATATATATATATATATATATATGTATATATATATATATATATATATATATATATATATATATTATATATATATAAATATATATATATATATATATATATATATATATATATATATATATATATATATATATATAGGCAAGTCATCTCATAGCAGCTCGTGTTGAAATAAAAGCGTAGATATCACGATGTCTTCGACGAAGAGTCGGTCATTAATATTTCATCTCTTTTCCCTAGGGACAAATCTATCATTGCCCAAGAGCCGCTTACCATTCGCGAAGAGAGACAGCCTGCGAGACAGGACGTAATTGAATTTCGCGATTAAACACACATAATCGAAGTAATTCATTTATCTCAAGCCGTTCCTCACACTGGTTTATTCCCCTTCCGCGGCCCCTTGCCTCCCATACTATTAACTAGACTTTTTATTGTGTGAAATACAAACACTGATATCGGTGGATGCCATTCCTGTTTTTTAAGGTCGAACCTCGCTTAGAACGATAAATAAGAGTGTATTTATATATATATATATATATATATATATATATATATATATATATATATATATATATATCTATGTAGAGAGAGACCCGGATAAAACTGTTAACCTGATATATTATATTAATATGTTTCGAAAACAATTTTAAAATTAAGTCATTATAGGTGGATAATTACTTGTTTAGTAGTTGCCCATTCATAGATCTAGGTGTCATTTGAACCTGTTTTTTCATCAAGTCTGGATTCGTAAAAAATATTAACATCTTTCGATTCGTTTCTAGGAGTAGTATTTTTCATTTGAATTTGTTTGATCATAGTTTTTATTTTTACTCTATAGACCTGAATTTTAACGCCAGTTCCGAACGGGTTATGGGCAAGCAAACAGTGTACTTACATTAGCCTACTACTAATTTTTAAAAGAACAATTGAAATTCATAGTCTTATATACATTACCTAGGAATAGAACACAGCACGCCTTCTTCACATATAATCATTCTAACTCTGCTCCACAAGGCATGTACCATTATATGTTAACTACTGAAAAGATTTCACTATACCAAAATACTGTCTGAAAATAATCATCTGATATCAGTGGGTTTTGCAAGTCGACGCGAAAATCAGTGAACTTTAGGGCAACGTATTGTGAAAAAATGTCCCAAGTTAACTGCTGAGGTTATTATAAATGTGAGGAGATATTTCGTGGACAGGCTCTACATTTGCTCTGAAAACTGGGTGTGCTGCTTGTACTATTTTAATCAATTTTCCATATCAAAAACAATTTTAAATTCAAAAATAAGAAATTTTGAAAATTTATATTTTTTTGCCGCGAAATGAAGAGTAAGATTTCAATATTTTTTCATGAATGCAGATTCAGTGTCAAAAAAAATTTTCATACGATATCTGACATATCGTATGGACAATAGTGCATGTAGTACATCGTATGAAACCTCTTTTGGCAGTGACTCTAATGATTTTAAAATTTAACTAGAAGTTATAGTGACATGTGAAATTTCCTTATTGATACTTAGATCTACGAAGGGGTGGCAAGTACAAAACAATTAATAATTCAAATTGATCTCCACTGCTTGTGGAATTTTTTCGAAACTTCATATTACCAAAATATTATCGTGAAAAGTTTCATTTAGGGCACCTTGTATATATATATATATATATATATATATATATATATATATATATATATATATATATATATATATATATATATATATATATATATATATATATATATATATAGTTGCTAGGCGTGTATTCGTATATATTTTATTAATGAAGAATGATTTGTAAAAGTGATTCAGTAAAAGTCAAGTGACAACCAGTGTTTGTGAGAATTAGTAGGATACTAGATATAAATTTAAAGATAAGAGTATAATATCAATGTATTATTATTGATAACGTATGATTTTCAAGTGGAAAATTGATTGTATTATATACAAAAAATTAACTATCCATTCGTATAATAATAACACGTGAGTATGATAATAACTCTGGTCTGCAGAAAATTATTTTTCTCTCCATGTTATTATAAAATATTTGAAGCTCTTGAATATAAATTTAACAAAAACAAATAAGAAACAAATTTGGTTTTCAAGTTATGTTAATTCTTTTGAAAACTGCTATTTTTGTTATAAGTTATAATCATATACTTATAGGTACTGTTGATAATGTCAATAACCACAAGAAGGTTATAAAGTTTAAAAGTTTGAACAGAAAAATCTATATGATATAAAATTCTTGCTACTTTGTAGTTTTCTTTATTTTCATTTCACCAACAAAAGTCGGCAAGCATATAGCAGATATATTCAGACCATTTTCCATTGAAGCGTATTTCTATATGCAATAATATTCTGGTGAAACCAACATGTTCATCTCATACGGCACCATGATTTTCAGGGAAGAAATCTAAGTATGAGTCCAAAAACTTGATTTTGAGAGTCATACTACGATTCAGAGCTTCATAAGTAGAAAGAAATTTTAGAATAATTTATTAGGAGTAAGTAATCAGCTTTCTTGTTTCTGAAAAAATCATGAGACTCTTATGAAAGCCTTTTCCTCTGCATTATTCAACTTCATTTAAAAATATCGGAATTGGTAGGTATTCCACAAAAAGTCATTGTTTTCCCTTTCACATCGCTGATACAGAAAAATTCTGTTTTGGGGTACTGAAAGCCTTCACCATCCTTGTTCATAGCTTTAACAAAGTTTTACTCTGTTTCTATATATTTTGAGCTAAATCTAGCAGAATAACCAATTTGAAATATAAACAGTTACAGGACAACTATCCAACACAATAACAAACGCAATTGGATTACTCCTAGAACGCCCTATCCTGAACTGAATTGCTGTGAAGATCTCAGAACACATACTTGTTGAACAGTCAGGTTTCAGACAAGGCCGGGTACTTAGCCTTACAACCTATATTGAGGCTGGTTTCCAAAACCAACAGAAAACGTCCAACGGCTTCGTGGCTCTAATAGCGGTATATGACACAGTCTGAAGAGAAGGTCTACTGTATAAGTTTTCGAAATTAATTCCTTGCAAAGCACTGGCTCGTTATTGAATAATATGCTCTGCAATAGGTCTTTCCAGGTTATTATGGGACAAACAAAAAACCACACGAAAATCTTAAATAATGGACTACCCCAGGGTTCTCTTCTTGCACCGACACTTTTCAATCTCTCTACATTGCGGTCATGCCAGATACTACTAGCGTGAAATTCGCATATGCCGATGACTTGGCCCTTGCCGTGAGCCGCAATACCATAGAGGATACGGAAATAATCCTAACTAACGATCTGGCTATCTTGGGGACATACTACATAAAATGGCTACTGACACCAAATTCAAATAGAACAGGGTGCATATGGTTCCACCTCAATAACAAAGAACCCACACGCCAACTTAACATACAGTTTGATGGGCACCCAGTGAAACAAATCCCAACCCCAAAATACCTAGGTATCACTCTTGATAGATCCCTCACATACAACTCTCACTTGCAAAAAACAGCAGCTAAAGTCCGCACGAGAAATAATGTCATTCAGAAGTTATGCAGTACGACGTGGGGATCTAAAGCCTCAACCTTGCGAAGTGCGGCACTCGGACTTGTCTATAGCTCGGCTGAGTATTGCGCTCCCATCTGGCTGCATAGTAGTCATACTGGCAGATTAGATGTTCAACCGGACTCTACCATGAGAACAATCACTGGCTGCATAAAGAGCATCCCGACCTACTGGCTCCCCACTCTCAGCCATATTTCACCGTCTCAACTAAGAAGACAAGGAGCTCTGGTCCGAGAATACGGAAAAATACTGCATAACGAACGACTCCCAATCCATGACTATATCTCGGCAGCCACATGCAGCCGACTTAAATCCAGACGTCCTTCAATTAAACAGCTAGGAACCTGCACGATGAGAATTTCACTACCGAGCAAAGATGGGAATCTTTATGGAATCAAGCTGTCCTCCCTGAAGTGAGTCAATATTTGAACACCCATGATAAGCCGGCCGGCTTTGACCTGCCACGCCACATCTGGAAAACCACCAACAGGATTCGGACAAATCACGGCCTATGTAGAGACTAACTACATAAATGGGACATAATACCGGACCCAAAGTCGAGTACTTAGGTATGCTGGCTAGTATTTGGGAGGTATCGGGTTCGAACCCCGGGGCCGACTGGACTACCATGCGTTTTTTTCAGAGGTTTCCTCATGGAAATGTAAGTCAATACTTGCATACTTACAAGGCGAATGCTGGGTCAGTATTAATCCTCTGAACTCTACCCACACTTCCTTTGTTCCATAAATATCCCGTCTCACCTATCCTTAATGCACTTGTACATACAAGTGTATCTTCTGATCTGGCTGAAGGAGTTAATCCTCAATTAACTCAAGCTGCCAGCCTCAGGGAGGAATGAAACACGTGTGTTTCCTTTTTTTCTTTTCCGAACCCACTGTATGACTGTGGAAGGGGGAACCAAACTATTAAGCATATTATCCGACACTGCGAAACAAAGGCATACCCGGGCGATCTGTCTGACTTACCCAAACTCCCACATGCGGCGGTTGAATGGATTGAAAAATTGACTATAAATATATAATTGTGTGTTACTCTATGTTTGTGTATGTGTTTTATCTATAAGTATTTTGTTTCTGCATACTTGTGTATAGCCGTGTGTAGCCATACGATAAATAAATGAATAAATACTGACAAACGCAAAACCAACGCGAAAACTGGGCAAGATCACATGTAAGAGCTTGAAAATAGCTTAGAGTATTTTCTTTTTCTGTTGCAGCAGCAGCTGGATTTGCACATTCTGGTATTGATATACTTAATTGATATTAAAAGAGTGTAATGTTGAAACAAAATGCAATGACATTGCAATTGGAAAAATTAGAAAAAAAACATCTAGTTGTGGTAGCAAAAAACGGACAAGGGGAGAAGATTCGAAGTATCGAAATCTTCGTGGTAGCGATAAATTTATTTGAAGGAGGATTTCATTGCATACCAGTGTAATCAGGGATAGGAATGAATGGTGGAAGGAAACAAAACTTTCAATATATTTATCAGTTTGCTTCAACATGCAGGATCGAAAGGAACAGAGATGGAAATTAGAAATGAAATGATCGTGTAAAAATAATTATTCTAGTTCAAACTCCTATGTATTTATATTGAATTTAATAAATATGAAATTTTTTTCATTTACTCCAATCGAACGAAATCGTTTATTGAAATAGTAAATTCCATCGAGCATCAACTATTCCAAATATTCTATTTGAATATCCGCTAATCTTGAATTTTGTTTTAAAATAGAGACACTCATTCAATATGCGTGTGAATAAAGATTATTACTTACTTAAGTTCAAGGCATTAGGCATTTGAATTTTAGAATGAATCAGTGTCCACAAATATTCATGTATAATAAATTATTCATCACAACATTCGGCTTATTCATTGGCTTCATTATCATGTGAAATGATGCTGAATCTGTTTTGATAACATCTACAATAAATAATATAACTCCATTACGACTCACAGTTAAACATTCAGTGAACGTGAACATATGGGAATAAAGAATTTTACTTCTGATAGAAATAAAGGAATAGTCCGAAACTGATTAATTGGTTTATTTTTTCATGTAAATTTGAATAGTACCAAAAACTAATTCTATGAACATGTCATTTATAGTTCCAAGAAGCGCAAATAAATATACTGGCTCTATAAAAAAATCCAATCAATGGCAAAACTTGATTCATCAAGGAAAAGCTTTTTATATTATCAAATTTAGAATGTTTTCTTGTCCAACTTATATATAAAAAATTACATCGTCTAAATAAATAATGATGATATTATCTATTCTAATATAAATACGGGATATATATGACATGGAATTCAGAATTTATTTATGCTCTTTGTCAATGTTTCAATAGGTGAAAAATTGGAATCCACGTCATTTGAACGATAAAAAATTACTGAAAATACTATATACTAATATTATTTTCATGGAAGTTCCAAGAAATCGTTTAGCTTCAACGAAAATTCTCAAAAACAATTTCATATGATTTATATCGAACAATTTTTTTTTGAAAACCAAATCTTTCTTCTCCTGTGAAATCTAAGTTATGACAATTAATGAAAGTAATACGAGCACATAGAAAGGTACTTGGAAGAATGAGATTTTCTCAATTGCACAAAGGAAACTCTCATCTATTTATATCATTGATCATGAAAATATTTTGTTGTTTTCAATGGCCAGGTCAAATTTCACAATATTCTCGAACTTTTTCAAAAGAATAAGATGAAGTGATCAGTCAAACATGGTTTAAATATACATCTAATTTATATGAACGACCCTAACAATGACCCTTGAGGAACCCCGTATTCGGTTTCTCGCTTTTTCAGCATTTGTAATCCTTTAATATTTTATGATTCGACAATGGTACCCTTTGTTGATTCTATATCTTCAACCGATATTTATACTCAAAGGAAAGGTAAGAAAATCTTTATAAAATCAACGCCTCATCCAAGGGCAAAATATTTTCCAAACGATTTCGACGGAAGTATGACGCAAAATATCAGCGAAGCATAGAACTTGATCTACACACATCAATCTGATTATATGTATCGTAAAGAATAACAGTCCCAACAGAATACCTTGTGGAATTCCGCATTGATTTTCATTTGTTTCTCTGAATTTCGCATTAACTTCATACCTATCTTCTTGATTTTCGTTTCAGTCACATGGAATATTCTTTGCTCATTCATGTTTACATACAAATAAACTCTTCTTTTTTCTTGGAGACCTAAAGTCGAAACGACAGTTCTTCAGAAAGAATATAGAAATTAAGAGAAAATTTCAAGAATAGATTTGAAGTATGTGTGAATAATTCTACATAAACATACGAAACTATGAAGCTGAACGTCTTAACGAAGTCTTATGGACCAAGAAGACTAGAATAAATAAACGATATACATCCCGAATCCGAGGCGAACAAAAACGCGACGCGGTCGGCGTAGAAGAAGACACAATTTAACATATAGGTGTCCCATCTCTTCGACAAAACCCAATAATAATAAAGAAGGCCGTGGCTTCACGTGGCGAACATCTAGTGGCCTGGGAAACATCTGAAGTCGCCCGCGTTCATTTATCATAACCCTGCCTACCCCGATCTTCCGCCGGTCGCGAGGTTGGATCGTAAACAAACTCGGGGACGAGCGTTCTCTCTCTCTCTCTCTCTAATTCTACGTACTGGTCCCTCGCTTGGGATTATTCGTGTCCATAGAAGATCTGAGAAGGAGTTCTGTGCTCCTTATCAAGATTTAACTTGATTAATATTAATAACGCACGCGGTGCGATTACCTCCCTCAATTTCTCTCAATTATATTGAGATATCTGTGGCAGTGGCGTGCCAACACATTAGAGGGTTGGAGAGATAAAAAGATTAAATTTACAAGAAATTTATTTCCTAAGAATTTTTTATAGATTTAATGAAATTTATTAATTCTAGACATTAGCTTGGTGGAAATATTCATAATTTAGCGATACATTCTATTTTGGTAGTTCTAATGCTTTTTCAATAAAATTGAGAACTTAATTCTTTGCAATAAAAAATGAAACATGAAGCAGATTCTCAAAACTGTTGATGAAGTTCAAACTTTTGAATAAAACAACACTTGTCTTATAGTTTCACTATCGGTTTCACTATAATAAAATGATTAATGTATTTACCAGGAATGGACAGTCGACATGTTTCATTATGAACTCATCATCAAGACTAACTACAGAAGAAAGGAAAGGAAAGACCACCTGTTTCTTTATTCCCTGACATATGTGCCAGGGAGGCGGGCAGCTTGAGTTATGAGGATGAACTTTTTCAGCCAGATCAGAGGATATATTAGTATGTATAAGTGCATTAAAGTTGGTGGAAACAGCATATTTATAGAAGATAGGAAATGGGATAGGGTTCATAGGATAATACTGGCCCAGAATTCACCTTGTGAGTATGCAAGCAGTGATTTACTCAACACCATGAGGAAACCTCGGAAGAAAAACTCATGGCAGACCTGTCGACTAAGGAAGGGGTTCGAACCAGGGACCTCCCAAATACCAGCCAGCGTACCTAAGTACTTGGCTAACTAGCTTGGTTGCTACACGAGAGTATAACAATCTACTTTTATAAGACAGGCGATAGTAAAGGTCATACCTGAAAACCAATTTGTTTTCATTCACAATGGGTAATTTACTTTATTTCGACATTTTTGAGGAGGTTAAGATGCTTTCCTTTATTACCTGAATGCAAGAATTGGGCGTTTTCTACATCTACGAAATCATTAAATTCGATACAATGTTCGGAGAATCCAGTGGCCTTTTTGTTTTGTAAAATTGACTTTTTGTGTTCATCAATACGAATATTTATATTTCTTCCTGTTTGTCCAATATAGAAAACAGGAAATTCGTCTCAAAATATTTTGCAAACACTACTTTTTTCTGCGATTTAAGTTTCTTTATTATTGACCAAGAGTGACTTCTAATTTCTTTTATTTGTACAAATGGTTTTTACCTTATTTTTCGATAATCTGCTACAAAGTTTGTTACCTACTCAAATTGGGCACATAAATTATTGGGAAGTGTTTTTGTTCTTCATTCATAGTTGACGTAGGGTATATTGAATGCAACAGATTCTTTAGTCCTCGTCATGTATGAGTGTTTCATTCAGGTAATAAAGGAAAGCGACTTGACCTACTCGAAATTGACGAAGTAAGTTCCGCCCAAGTAAATTACTCTTTGTGAACGAACAATTTGATATTCAGGTATCATCTTTCCTAACGTCTATCTTATAAAAGTAGATTGTACTCTCCTGTAGTTACCGAGCTATCTGGCCAAGTACTTAGATACGCTGGCGAGTATTTGGGATGTGCCGGGGTCGACAGGTCTGCCATGAGTTTTTCTTCAGAGGTTTCCTCATGATGTTAAGTCACTGATTGCATACTTACAAGGCGAATGCTGGGCAAGTATTATCCTCTGAACCTTACCCACACTTCCTACTTTCCATAAATATCCTTTTTACCCATCCTTAATGCACTTGTACATACAAGTGTATCTTCTGATCTGACTGCAAAAGTTCATCCCCATTAATCGAGAGGCCTGCCTCTTTGACACATACTTCAGGGATGAATGAAACATGTGCGTTTCGTTTTCTTTTAGTTAGTCTTGGTAATGAGTTCGTAACTTGAAAAAAGTCCACTGTCCATTTCTGTTAAATACAGTTATTATTCTAATGTCGTGAAACTATAAGCCAATCGTTGTTTTATTTTAAAGTTTGAAGTTTATTCTCTGTGACGTTTCAGCACGGGATTTGCGAGGATTCAATCTCAGTTGTTTGTGATTATAACGGAAAACGGGCGTAATAGGATAATATCCTCGAAAAACGTCTTAGAATAGACACATCACAAGCGCTCGCTTTATAGTAGGTAATATCCATTGACACAAATGAGCTCGTTCAAACCGAAGCGAAGAAATTCAAGGTACCTCGACTAACTTTAATACCTTTCTGGCGTAATCGGCATCCATAACTCCTAACAGTCTCCTTGGCGAACATAAATACTAGGAAGAGTTTTGTTTTCCATGGGTAATCTGAAATTCGAGTTGAGTGCCTGTTGAAAATTCACCATAAAGGAGTGAGTCGACCTTCTGAACTTTCATTGTTTGTTTGACATAAAACTCGGTGATTCAGACCTGTGTCAATAAAGTGTACCGTTGGTCAATTTTCCATGTTTCATTTAAACAGTAAAACAGCTAGCATTAAAGCTATGCGAACAAAGAATTACCGTTCGGTTCTTCTCTTTTCACAGTATAGTTATGGCCTGTATTACCAATTAATCTATAATATATCACGTCATTCTGCGGGATAGTTGTTGCGTTTACTACGTGAGGTTGAGCTGGCCCGACCTTTAAAGTTGAAAAATATATGATACGTAAGATAATGAATACGAAATGGGAAAATTTACTAGAAACTTATCGTCACAGAGGGTTCAAGACAACCAAAATCCAACGCAAAGATGTTGGAATCGCAACTTTTTTGTATGAACAAAAATTAATAGTGTTGAAACACTTAAAAATCAGACGTAAACTATAATAATACACTGATATTATTCTCATAATTTCATATTTGTATAGAAATTCTTATTAAAATTTACATACTCTGGTACTCACCTGAATTAATTATTGCTATGCTCAGTTTCTACTGAATCAATTTCACAATTAATTCTTTTTCAATAAAATAACTACGCACTCCTAGCAATGCTGTCGTGTCAGTCGCACGTTAGTCATGTCGAAAGCATTTTTATGCCTATCTTTCATTCGCCAAGTGTCTGGAGTATAATGTGCTATGAGGAACTTCGTTAAAATATCCCTTTTGATAGTTTTTGTTTACTAATAATTAATTATCAGTACAATATTACATGTTTTATACTAATAATTAGATAATAATATAATTATTAATATCAAGTACATGATTTTACCAGTAAAAAAAGGGCAAAAAACCTTATTGTTATGGATTATGTCGCTGTGATACTAGTAGTAAATAATTCTTCCAGGATTCATATTATTTTATTAGTTTCCTCAAACCTTGTTTGCCTGTTTTTAATATCGTCGAAATCACATCAAATCAATAAAAAAAACATATAATAATTCGTTCAAAATGTGCCAAATACGATTTGTAGTTCAAGACATGAAAGAAAGGTGATGGTTGATTCGAAGTGATTATTGATAATGTAAAAAGAAGCATATATATGTTCACTTCATTTTGAAGGATAAAGCGGTCCAACAACAGAATCTCCTAATCCTGTCAGTTGAATAAGTACAAAACTAAGTAAAGAGGTAATTTAAATCTATCTAATTATTAAGTGGCAACTCATGCTACAAACTGACAAGGACTTCTTTAGCTCGTAAATATAAACAAATTAACAACGTGAGTGATTTATTTAAAATAATTGTTGTTAGAATAAAGCTGGGAATTTTCAATAAATTAACGATTCTCCAAACCTGAAATTGAAGTGAAAACTGTGAGATTTCAACATAAGCAAAAATTCCTACAGGAGATGATATATTGCCAAATCAAAAGCAATCGAAGCGTTTAAACTGATATCAAAAATTCATTTAGTGTACGACAGAAATCGTGATCTAGGAGGTCTAAAACGAATGAAAAAAATACGACTAAAAAGTGACCGAAACTCAAATAGGCAGGTCCTTGGATGGTCATTTTTTGTTTCCATTTTTTTAATAATTTTTTTTTACCCCTACAGAAAGTACTGTTTTCCTTCCTCATATCAGGGAGGAGAGTCGTATTTCCTTCCCTAGGTAGGAAAAGTACTTTTCCTCCATATAAATTTGAATATGTAAGATGCCGTGGCTAACTGACAGTGACATTAAACATAAATTCGTTATTCGTGCTGTTAATGAACTTTCAAAAAAGGTTGAATTTAGGGTAGAAGGAAAAATTATATGCATTACACGGGAGTAAAGTGCCTTTTCCTTTCTTGGACATTTACTACATCCTACGAGAGGAAAAGTGGTACTTTCCTCCATAGTAATGCAAATAGCTATTCCTTATTCTTATCTATGACCGAATGACACAGTTTTAGGTAATAACTACATCTTATTAACTCAAGTTTTGTAATGATATAAAAATCAATTTGCCGGCCTTGATATACACAAATATTACACACTAAAAGGGTGGCAGCGAGTTTGCGCACGAACGGTAACGAGCGCAGGCAAAATTGTCCAACTGAAGTCAAGAACACTTGCCTTGCGTGTTGTGTATTATATTTTTTCTACTCCAGTTAAACCAAATTTAACGAAATAGTTGTAAAGTATATAATTTGAGCCATCCAACTGACACTGACAGAACATTTGTTTAGAAATTAGTCGGTCCTGTCAAAGGAGACTACGATTTTGAATCTGTCATACATGCAGAGTATTTAACTTAACTCCTTTGAGTGTTAAGTGATATCTCCTTCAATAGAATCAGTTTCATAATGTAGTACTTACCGAATAGGGAGTAGAAAAAAATAATTCCTTCAAATTTTTATCCAGATAGTCTCCCGTCTACGGTACTGAGTTACTTATGATACCCATCGCGTCATTCTATTGTTATTAAACTTGAATAGGAAGATATATTTTCACAAAACATCATATTTTATGTTTTATACACCGCGGTCGTTAATAGAGAAGAATTTGCCGCGGAATCACAGACTATTCAGGGAGGTCACTCCGTATCCAAACCACAGAATGTCGTTCCGTCATAATTCACGGGGATAAAGCCATTTGTTTATGGTTTTGTTGTGATCACATTGTTGTCGGTTTTTCTTGTTTGACTAGATGATTTTTAGAGATGATTCTAATTCATCTCGAGTAGTTGATAAATATAATATCCTTAGTGTTTTCGTTGGAATTAATGATACAGTTTGAAGTCCTTGAGAAAAAGAAGCACATGTTTTTCAATGAAAGTATCATTAAACTGTATAACAGTTAAACAGTTAAACTATATAACAGTTATTCAAAGATGCAAATTCAGGAGAATTTGTTCACGTAAAGTTGAAACAAACAATTAGTTCATGTGCAATAAGCAGAATTTTTTCAATAATCCCTCATATAAGTAAATGAACCTATTTTTATTTTAGTGTTGTAATACTAAATGTTTCATTCATGAGGCCGACGCTGGTGTGGGAATATTCAGCTATACGTGCTTAGATCAGTATTTTTGATCGACAGTATATTTAAATCGATATTTTAAGTGCCAAATGAAGGTTTCTCTGTGACAATTGTATACTTTCCTGAGTTGTTTTATTTTCATAAAACTCAAAGTCCTCTAGTTAGAAATGGCAAAAAAGATCCGAATTTGTTTCATCATTCTCGGCATTCAATCATGAGTAACTAGACATCCAGCAGGCTATGGTTGAAGTTACACACTCCTTGTCATAGTTGCATACCTTTTGGTGTAGTTAAATCTTTCTTGACATTTAAGGAGTGACTTACTCATAGTACCATTCAGCTCGCTCACCATGTCGTTTTCTCTCCCTAATATCGTTTTATATAAAGGAGAAATCAGACCAAAATGACGAATTTTCAGCGAAACATTTGACCAAGATAGCATCACTTCAGATAAGCCTTATTAACAGCAACACATGAGGAACCTGAATGACCATGTTCCAAACTCTGGGTTGTGGCTTGAAAATGCGAAGCAATGAATTTCTATTCATTTAGAAGTCATGCTCGACCTTACAATATAAAAAGCTTCATGAAGATGATACAGTGCCCCTTGTTAAAAAAATGCTAGTAGCATTGTACATCCAATCACTCACTTAATTAACAAGTGTTTACGCCATGGAACTTTTCCCGATTGCTAAAAGGTATCCAGAACTATTCCTCTTTTTAAGAAGGGTGACCCAAAAGATCTTGTCAACTACAGGCCCATTTCGCTGATCCCAATAATCTCAAAATAATAAGTTATTAAACTCGAAATATTGGAGCATCTGATTACATAAAATTTTATGTAATAGGATGCTTCAATATTTCGAGTTTAATAAGTTATTTTCTGTTTCTCAGTTTGGTTTCCGCAGGAAGAGAAAGACTGTTGATATTATATTACAGTTTGTATAATTATGGCTTTGACAATATCAGTATTCAGCTCATCCGACCTGTCTCTGTAAATGATAATCATTGGTCCAGTGACGTAAAAATTACCAGACATAGAGTACTACAAGGCTCAATATTGGGACCTATACTTTTTTTAATATATATAAACGATTTTTCTGACTACTCAGAGCAGTGGCGTAGATAGGGGGGGGATCAAGGGGATCAATCCCCCCCCATGAGCCTTCGAAAATTATAATAGAATTGAATAAAAGTCTTCGTATCTACGTATTTAAGTATACATGAAATTTATTATGCACTAGCACCTCTTTTGGTATTATGTATGTGCGATTATATGAAAATCATCTAGATATGTTTTCGTGACGATTGTGCAATTGTGTGTGCAATATCTACTTATAATTTCAACATTATAAGTAATCAAGAAATTGAATCGTTTTTCTAATTTTGGGTGAAGTAACTAGTAGATTTGAGCACATTCTATTCAATGTTCAATTAGTAAATTTAATCGGTCACTTTGAGCAAAAAACGTGTTTAAAAATTTCAAATGGGTCTAATAGAAAATTTTTATTTCGAATGGAAGAAGTCAACCTAAATCACCTCGCACTTCTTCTCTTTATAAATTGTATACTGTACTTACTATTAAACAAAACTGCTCGAGCTTTTGTTTAATGGTGTAGTATTATATCTAAAACACGAGCACTTTTGTTTAATAGTATAGGTAGAATAAAATTTGGAAAGAAAAGAAGTGCGAAAAAATTTTGATTGACTTCTTCCTTGGTAAATAAAATTTTCCATGTCACACACGTTTTTTGTTCCTAGTGACTGATTAAATTTCTGTTTACATAGAATATTTTCAATCATTATTTAATATTTCGAATATTTTTTGGGGTAGAGTAGGTATCAAAATATGAGTAACTTTTGGCTTTGACAATTTAATTACTCCATAACATTTTGAAGTAAATAAAAATTTTCTGTGCGTTCAATCCATTTCTGGACTTGGAGAAAGATTTACTAATCATGAGAATATAGTCCAGTCAACAAGTGCTTTTTTTGTTCAATTTTGTTCATGAGTCTCGGAAAAATATGAACAAGGTGCCATTCGATTCGAAAGAGCATGAAGATATTTTTTGAAAAAATTATCCGTTCTTGAAAATTGTAAAAGTTACAATTTACTGAAAGAAAAAATTATCTCAAAAACTAATTGATATTTTTGATATCTAAATACATATACAAAAAGAGGAAATTTTCTAAAAGAAAGTCTCCCGGAACTGTAGGATTAATATTTATAGTTTTCTCAGAGTAAAAATACGGCCGACAACGGGTAGTCTGGCTTGCGAAAGTAGCGCCCATTTGGGACACTAACAATAAACATTGTTAAATATTAAATTAAGGAATGAAAAATTTCAGGTTCTTACTGGATAGGTAGATGAACAATAATCCAGTGACAAAACATTTTTATCGCGATTTTTCAATTGGTTATGCAATAGTTTTTTGCTGCTTGAACAAGAACATTGCAAGTGTAATAACTGTTAAACTATAGATCTGATACTTTTTTCCTTTCTTGGAGCTAGTTTCAAAAAAATGCAGAATAGATTCCTGTTAAAAAAAAATTTAATTTTTCAGTTTTTTATTAACAATTTACGCACTTTAATTAATAATAAAATTCTTTTCTTGATTCTCTTATAAACAGCACATTTGTTTATAACAATTTTTTGAACAATAGGAGATGAATATTGAAAAAACCATTTCCATGTAGCTTCCGATAATAAAAAACGGATCATTAAAATTATACTATATATTTATATATATAACTATACCTACGTAAATTGTCAATAAACAAATGAAAAATTGAAATTTTTTCAAACGGGTAGTCTGGCTTGCGAAAGTAGCGCCCATTTGGGACACTTTAACAATAAACATTGTTCAATTATATTAAATATTAAATTAAGGAATGAAAAATTTCAGGTTCTTACTGCATAGGTAAATGAACAATAATCCAGTGACAAAAGATTTTTATCGCGATTTTTCAATTGGTTATGCAATCGTTTTTTGCTGCTTGAGCAAGAAAATTGCAAGTGTAATAACTGTTAAACTATAGATCTGATACTTTTTTCCTTTCTTGGAGCTAGTTTCAAAAAAATGCAGAATAGATTCCCGTTAAAAAAATTTAATTTTTCAGTTTTTTATTAACAATTTACGCACTTTAAATAATCATAACTTTCTTTTCTTGATTCTCTTATAAACAACGCATTTGTTTATAACAATTTTTTAAATAGTAGGAGATGAATATTGAAAAACCCATTTCCATGAAGCTTCCGATAATAAAAAACGGATCATTAAAATTATAAAAAAAAATTCATTTTGATTTTGCAAAACTATAACTACGTAAATTGTCAATAAACAACTGAAAAATAGAAATTTTTTCAATGGGGATTTACTCTGTAGCCTTATAATAATAGCTCCAAGAATGAGAAAATTTTTTCAGATCCATAGTGAATAGTTATCAAACTTACAATTTTCATGTTCAAGTACCAAAAAATTGTTAATTAACTATTGCATAACTAATTCAAAAATCGCTATTAACGCTGGATTATTGCTCATTCACCGATTAAGTAACCGTCTGAATTTTTCATATTTAATATGGAAAAATAATTGTTGAAGTGTCCTAAATGGGCGTGACTTGCCCAAACCAAATTACCCGTTTTTGGCCATATTTTTACCTATCTGGGAAAACTATGAATATTGATCCTACAGTTCCAGTAGTTGGGTTTTTTTTTTTGAAAATTTCCTCTTCTTTTCGAAGCTTTCTTCAGATTTCAAGAATCTCTATTAATTTTTGACATATTGGCAAAGAACCAAACCCCATTTTTTTCAGTATATTGTTTACTTTCACAATTTTCGCGAGCGAATTTTCATTTTTCTCAAAAAACGCCCGAATGCTATTCCGAATCGAGTGACACCGTGCTCATATTTTTCCGAGACTGCTGAAAAAAGTTGGACAAAAAAGCACTTCTTGACTAGACTGAATACGTTAGCAAGATTTTCGATGTTTTTCAAGCATGATCTATACGAAATTGACAAAGCAGTTGATAAATTCATCAAAACTGATGAGTTTTATCAAAATTTTTTTACTGCCACACCTGTTGTTCTCGTAACTTGAAAGTGTGGAAGAAATATTTAATTCGTAAAGGCGATGTTAAGCCTAAAAATTCAATAATAGAGCTTGATGATTGCCTAGAAATTTTTTTTTCGAATATCAATATGTTGTTCAGAATATTAGCTATGCTGCCGGTATCGACGTTTGAAGCGAATAGAAACGATTCAAAGGTGCACGATAAAAGAAGTGGACTTGTAAGGACCCTTCTGAATACATATATAAAATTCATTGCAAATTAAAAACTTATGTTTGTCTAATTTTTTGTTTTTGAAAGGTTTGGCTGCTCTGGCAATTCATCGAGACATTGGAATCACAGCTGACGAAGTCATGAATGTCGAAAAACGCCGAAAACTAGATTTTCTTCTCTAATTTTCCCAAGAATATGTTCAATGATTTATATATCCAATTTGATATAATTCAATTTTTCACTAATTCTTGATATTTTTTTTCCAATTCAAATAATTTGAATTTTTTGCAATTTAGTTCGATTTTTCTGCTTATTTTGTACTATCTATATGAAAGATTATTTTTATCAACAAGAATAGAACTTTAGAAGAAAAACTTATGAAATTTTGCACTAAGTCATATCCCCCCCCATCGCAAAAGGCTATCTACGCCACTGACTCAGAGCACTGCCTAACAATTTTGTTTGCTCATGAAACAACTATAAGTGTTTCGAGCAGAGATTTAAATGAGGATGCTTAGTGGAATATCACAGTCCAGTGCTTAGAGATGGTTCAGGTCACACTCTTGATAGTGATGTAAATATCCTATATTTTGTATCGCACTCGTGTGAATACAATTGTATATTGACACAAATAAAGATGATTTGGTTTGATTTTGATTTATACTGGTGCATCCATGATAGAGAAAGATTGTGCGATTCAGAAAACTGTACCATTTGGACGGCTATCCTGCCCTAGGGAAGGTTCGGATCACCAAGTATCGCACATAATTGGCAAGTTCGTACCAAAACCTTTTGAACGGTGTACCTGAAGTGGCAGCTTCTAGGAGTCACACATGCCAAATTATTGATGTTTGTGGTTTTTTTGAAAACAAAAAATCTTGCTAAAGCTCAAAGTTCAATTAAGGCCTAGAATTAAATTTCTGGAAATCTTTGGATAAAAACAGAAATAGAAACTGCAACGATTTTATAAATGAACACATTGAATTAAAGAATTCTACTCTTTTAAGTTGTTTACTATTTAATAAATATATTTCCTGGAAATTATTTTTGAAATGAAATTCCCGATAGTCTTCTGCTCCTCTTTTAGTATTTCGTTCCATACAACATGTGATTTTCAGTTACGATATGATATTGCTCTTTGTATAGTTATCTTATTCCAATCTTTTGTTTTAATGATGATACAATAAATTAGAGAATTTTGGAACCTAGGGCTGACCCAAGCGCACCAACTTCTGTCTATCATGAGGCTATGGCTGAAATAACTGTATCAAAAACTCCATGGCATAGTTTCATTATCCTGGTGCATTTCACTCAAGATGAAAAAAATCATGCTATTCAAAAGAATTGACCCTTCAGGGAGCTTTCTCTTGTTCGATCACCAAGTGTGTCATACTTGGTTGTCGGACGCTTCCCTGATGTAGGGGAGTTCGTCAAAGGGTCCATTTTTGTATGTAACACCACATTTTTCCTGTCTTGGATGAACTGCATCAGGATAATTATTAAAAAGGTCTACCAAGACGTATCCATAGGATTCGCAGCTTGTAGGAGCCGCATGGGGCAGATTAGTAGCATTACTGGTTTTATCGAACACAAAGAACTTCTCTCTGAAGCTCAAAGTTCAGTAATCTTTCTTGTGTTTAGTTCTTAATCTTTCGTCAAGAATTACACGTTTGAGCATTTCACATTCACTTTGCGTTGTACATTAAGGTAACGTTCATGAATACTTTTGTGAATTTAGAATAACGTTTCACCGACGAAGTAAGCAGAATCATACGGCTTCAGACTTTCATTAATAGAAATGTAGTTGCGATCTCTTCTCTTCCGAATGAGTGCGAAAAAATCTGTGATCGAGTAATATTTCCTGTGTTTGTTCGCGTAACCATAGATCCCATAAATTCCGGCGTGGGTATATCGGATATCGCGTCCTTCCCAGTCCGGTATAAATCTTCCGCGACGAATTTACATAATTAGTCGGCGTTTAGTAAAAAGCGGTGACATATTTCATCGGCACCGCGCGGCTTTGTTCGTGCGCAACTTGTTAACCGGACTTGTTTACATTTCTTTCATCCGAACCACCGATAAATAACGCCTAATCGATGGTCATATCGATGTTTCGTCGTCTGTGCGCTATTACCGAACATCGATAAAATTATCAAGTTCGATGGCGCGGAGAGTTTTATCCGTTAGCGCACTTTTGATGGGCGCCAATTAGATTGACGGGCGTACGATTAGTTTGTGAATGTATTTTCTGAGCATAAATCTGTGATATTTCAAATTTATAGCTTCTTTTATGTTTCAATTTTGACATAGATAAAAATTCGGTCAATATCTTACGGCTCAACTTCAACGGAGCTGATAAAGATCTTAGGTTTAAATGTAAAACTGGAACTCTATAATTCACAGAATTTCAATTTTATTGACTGAGAAAAACTGAAGAAATATAAGAAAAAGATACAAATGCACTAAAATATTCGAAATTTACCAAAAAAAGTATTTGCGACTGAGTATAGCATGCAACGTTTACAAACTCTCATCAATACACTTACTTATATTTCGGGATTTCGAATATCAAAAAATACTTTGGAGGGTTTTGAAAGATTTGAAAATATTAATGATTACGAGTCTAATGACAATAAATTAAATTTTTGTTATTAATCAAAAAAACTAAATAGGTACATGAAGACAACATGTTAATTCCAGCATCTATAAAAGAATCAGATTTAACGAGTCCGAAGCTATAATCAACTTCCTCAGAAATTAGATTGACGATTTTCAGTTATAAAATACATATTCCCGTTAAAATCGATCCAGCAATCTTCTAGACGCTCGTTATAATCATATATCAAGTATTGTGAAGTGCGGAGTTGATATGCGTTCCACTTTCAAAGTGGCAACTCCGGAAGGCGAAGAAAAAAGGAAACGATTTCAAGTTTATTAGTCTGGCGGCAATAAGGTACATTTTTGTCATCGAGGTTCAAGAGAAATGGGTCGTGGGTCAACTGCATACACGTAACAGTAGATAATAGTGGTTGCGTAATTAGCGTAACATCGGCGCACTGTAAGTGCAACACGAATTGAGGTCAGGAGATGCAGATGGCGACGTACGAGATGCCAGAGATAAGATCCGAATCCCGCACGATCATCGTCGGATGCCAGATAATATATTTTTGACGACGACGAGAAATAGTGTGCCCACTTTTAAAACAAGCCGACTTCTTCGACAATAACATAATTCGCAAATCTACAAACCGTCTGAGATATGTATAAAAGAATAACCGTTATCAGAATTCGCGTGGTATCTATTCGATCTGAAGCAATGGGTTATAGTGTATTCATAATTTCAGTTTTTTTCATCTCACTTCTGGAGTACCTCAAGGGTCACATCTAGAACCATAATTGTTCTGTTTCGTATGCATTTATCTTATTTCATTTATATCAGTTACTGGGTATATACGCTGATCTAAAATAGTCGTCCAAGGATCGGACGGTATTACCCGCTTTTGGACCTCTATGTGTCAACAATATCCAATAATGTAATTATATTGCATTATGACAGTGATATTGTGAATTATTAAAATTTCTCAGATTAAGATCTCTTTTGTGACATAAGCAAATTACGAGGTTGTGAAGTATATAGACTGTGCAGCTTCAAAGAAGAGATGATCCTAGATTACCTAATGATGGTTACTTGTTTCAATATATCAAAGAGACAATGTTACTTAAATAAATGACTCTCATATGCAAATTTTGAGTATATTATTCGAAGAACTTTGGATTTCAGAAAGTTTTTCATCGAAATTATGGCGGTATACATTATTGCATACGCCGAATATACATATATTACTCATTTTCATGTAATAAGAAGACAATGAGCACCTGACTAGAACAAAAGTAGTATTGAATGACTGTTCCGTTACATTAGCAAATTTTAAGAGAGGTTTTTTTGAAGTTATGGAGGTAAATCTTCTAGCATACGAGGTTGCGAAGGCTATTGAGTGTGTAGCTTCAAATGATGTTTAAGTGATGATACTATATTACCAAGTGTCGATTAGATGGTTTCATATTAGAAGAGGAGAGTAAAGTATATAGTGTGTAGATTCAAAGAAGTTATGATACTATATCACCAACCTGGTAACAGTGTTACATTGTCACAAAACGAAACTGAGGGCTGCAGAAAGATATAGGGTGGACTGAATGTTGTCGCAGACTCGCAGGGATAAAATAGACAGCGTCCTCCGTATTTCCAGAAAAAATTTCGACATAGCATCGAATGTCACCGAAAGGCAAGAAACATTCTGCTACCGGGATCACGAAGTCTATATTACTTGTTTTTAAAGAACAAAGGAACAAATTTTTTCGAAATTAGGAAGATAAATACTCACGCATACGAGGTTGTGAAATAGATGGTATAAATTCAGGTGCGTGATAATACTATATTGTCAAATATAGATTGCTCATTTTCATAAAATGAGAAGACAATGAGTACCGGACTTAAACCAAGGTACTATTGTATGACTCTTACCTGACAATAGTAAATTTTGAGTACATTGACAAGTTTCGGTTGTTAAAGAAATTTTCTTAGAAATTATGGAGGTAAATACTCTCGCATACGAGGTTGTGAAGTATATGGTACAGATTCAAAGGCGTGATAATACTATATTACCAAATGTAGATTGCTCATTCTCATATAATAAGGAGATAATGAGTACCTGACTCCTGACCTAATCAAAGGTAGGTACTATTAAATGACTCTTTCCTGATATTAGTAAATTTTGAGTACATTCTTTGAAGTTAGAGAAATTTTATTCGAAATAATGGAGGTAAATACTCTCGCATACGAGGTTGCGAAGTATATGGTACAGCTTTAAAGGCGTGATAATACTATATTGCCAAATGTATATTACTCATTTTCATATAATAAGAAGACAATGATAACGTGACTTTAACAACAGTATTCTTGAATGACCCATACCTGTCATTAGAAAATTTTAAGTACATCATTTGTTTTGGATGTTAGAGAGGTTTTTTCGAAATTAGGGAGAAAAATACTCCCGCATACGGGGTTGTGAAGTATATGGTATAGCTTCAACGGCGTGATAATACTGTATTGCCAAATATAGATTACTTATTTTCATATAATAAGAAGACAATAAGTACGTAACTTGAACAACGGTACTATTGAATTAATCATACCTGTCATAAGAAAAAAAGTACATTCTCTGAAGAGTTTTGGACGTAGGTTTCCTTCGGAAATATGGAGTATACCCTAACGACACAAGTACATCCCCTGTACATCCCAGGGACGTCCCTCATTTGCTACTAGGATGTCCCTGGGATATCCTTTGTCGGGACATGGTACCTACTAGGGACGTCCCAGGGACATCTACTTTCCACCGAAAAGGACACCCATGGGATGTCCTTCTGGTATGTCCCAGGGATATCCCGAAGATATATATGAGGTACATCCGCTGAACATCCTGGCATTTCCATTCCTTTAATTCATATAATTTGAAGAATTTTATAGGAAATTTGGAGAAAAAAAATTCAAAGATTCTCAACACAAAACAAGTTTAATTCATAAATGAATGCAACCTTGTGTTAAAATATGATAATAACAAAAAACGACAAACAAAAACTCATGAGGGAAACTAGATAAATTAATCAGTTAAAATTATACATATATATTTTAGGGTGACGGTGCATTTGTTGCAGGCGTTATTGCATCATCCTTTCTTTGGCTTCTCTCCTTGGCCCTTAATGAATGAACTATAAACATAATATTCAGAATGGGTTAACCATATATTATTGCATCAATTATTTGATTCAAAAGCAAAAGAGTAGTTACATTCAATATTTTAATATTATACCAACCTTAACTTCAATTCTTTCAATTGTTCATCTACACCTTATATAACTACACCTTATATCAACTGATAAAATCCTTCAAATGCTCACGAAAATGGCCAATCACAAACAATAAGAATGTCGAATGCCGGAATGCCGTTGATCTTCTCTTCTAACAAAGAACAAAGAAAACAAACTTGCGCTTGCGCATTTTATTATGAGGTTAATTCACATTGCTGACAGATTACCAAATAATTCAAACAATGTTGCCAAAAGGGACAAAACCACAAGAACCGAAATGCAATTATTGAGATTTGTGTATCTATAATATATGTATATATCATTTTTGGGAATTAAGAATAAGGATATACTATGCATTAATAATTTTCTACTTGTGAAATGGTCACTTCCCAGAAATGTATGAGATATATTTTATTTTTCTACATAATCATTATCCAGAAGAAAAACCAATACTTTCAGCATTTCGACGAGTTTCGATGATTCTTATTATATATGTGAGTGGATATCGAAAATTCCAGGGACATGAATGGGATATCCTATGGATATTCCAAATGGGATGTCCTCTGGACAAATCATGCGGTAGATCCCCTGGATATCCCAATCATGTCCTTGTACCGCGGTACATCAAAAGGACATACCTAGGACATCCCTGTGTTGTTAGGGTACTCTCGCATACGAAGTTTTGAAGTCTATATAGTGTGTAGCTCTAAATGATGTTCATGTGATTATACTATATTACTAAGTGTCGATTACATGTTTCCATATTAGAGAAGGATTACAAGTAGGTACCATATTTGAATAAAATAGCTATTCTGTAAGTACCTATACAGAGTAAATAGCTTCAAGGAAGTGATAATACTGCTTTATACAGCGTAGAATATATCTTGCTATACTAGAAGAAGTCATTAATAACTTAACCTCAACAAAGTTACTATTCAAATGACTTTTCTCTGAAATAAGCAATTTTTAAATGCATCAAGCGCTATAGCATGCGAGATTTCGAGAAAACGTTCTCTCTTTGTTCGCAACCTCAACAAACATCGTATATATTTGTTGTTTCACGAAGGGAATATACTTTATTGAGCAACCATAGACATCTCTTAGAAGCGAACCACTATATTGACGACCGTTTTTATCGACCGACCACAGACACCGTGGCGTATCGTACTTTGATCGAAGCAGACGGTGGTGCTCCATATGCGAAAGGTCCGGGAATCTGCACCGACATCGGACAATTCGTCCGCTTTGCATATCGGCATACGAGCGATATGATGCGGTTTTTTTACCGCCCCCGGCCGTCTGCGTCCGGTCGATACGCAAAAACAACGACTTACATATAATTACTTTGTGTGAGCCGCGGCCGTAACGTCGGGTAGGAACGTACGGATCTCGAAGGGTCAATGAAATCTCCGACCGACGGCCGCTTGCACCGACGTACTTAAGGGCCCCCTGGCATCCGATAAAACCGGAGATTTTTTGGAACGAAGTTCCTTTTCGCAGTGATTACATTACAGACACTTGGAGTCATGATAATCAAGGGAAGCAACGAATATTAAAAAAAATAATTTTAATAGAGTTATATATTATGCAAAATGCGAGGAACGAATTCAACCAATCGATTTAAGAATAGATCAAAGATTAATATAATATTGATCTTGCCGGTCCTTTTTTGATTCATTCTTTTTTACCTCTTTTACTCTTATTTGTAAAGGAAATGGAATTTTCTCATGGGACAAGTGATGAAGGGTCTTTTTTATTAATTAAAAAAAATTATATATGAAAAATCAGCGGATTCAAACAAAATTATACGTCAATTAGGCAAATAATTACTCATTTTCATTTAGATAATTGTTATTGATACATTTACCTGAAGAAATTCAAAATAATTCTGAATTTTAGGAACTGCAAGATAGATAACTGTTTATTTGAAAAAAATAGTTGAAAACTATTTATAAATGGTTCGATTGTTTATTATGGAGGCCCAAGGTTTCCCAAATATATAAGGGCTGTTTGTACAAAACCTTTAGACGCAGTTTTCAAACATTGCATCTTACTGCCAAATCTGTAATGCTGGCAATATATCAAATATGCATTCATCCAGAGATTCAGCATCTAAATTGCATTCTAGAAGACATTTCTTTGTATGAGAACCGTCGAAACATAGATCTAGACACCCAATATTTGGTGAGTATTTCTAGAAATAAATGGCCTAGACGAATATATCTGTATCAGTGCTGATGGCAATAATATGCGCATATTAGCCCCTTACTGCACGGAATATGTAGCAAGGAGTATTAGCGGAAAGATTTCAAGCCAGGCAAAAGATGTGGAAATTGATTATAAACAAAATAATGGAAATTAAAAATTCTTATTTTTTTCAAAAGTTCTAGGGAGCTAAACAATCTGTGTACTGAATTCATGTAAGGGAAGTTCACTTTGGAATTATAAATTATTTTCCTCCACCTCCATTCTTACGTAGAAATTTCGTGTCTTTTCGAGATTTTTAAAAATTTGCTCAGGTACAAATGTGGTACCATATTGAGTGGATATTCCTAGAGACTTTATTCCGTTCGATTCGCATCTCGACCTGCTTCTATCTTTGAACGATTTACTTCACGAAATTTTTTTACAATAAAATGAATGTTTTCTTCTTTTAAGTTTGGTTTTTAATCGAAGAGTGTTTTTCAGTATTTCAAACTATAATTTATTCCGTTCGAATTTCATCTTGATGCGTTGCACTTCGCGAAAAATACGAGCTTACGCATTTTTTTATTGTACCTGCTACTTAGAACATAATATACAACGAATTGAACTTCAATTCAAACGTGTTTTTAGTTTTGCTAAATTTGTGTCATTCAACAATTTTTATTGGAAATTAACTGAAGTAGCCTGATAGTTGATCTTAATGGATCAAAATAAGAAGTTTACTTACTAATAAACTATCTGAAAGGTGATAGTGCAAACTACGCAACTATAGTACGAAAATATGGAACTTTGACGTTCTTCTAATACAAAGTAAATAAATTTTTTAAAATTTGTTTTTAATGATTTAGGGGTAAATAGTCTTACAATGTGATCTCTACAATCTGGTGTTTAGAAACATCCAGCTGATAGGTACAATATTGCTCATCTTAGATATGCCTTGGGTTTTCCTAATCTCAATGTTACTGATTATCTTGCGACGCATCATCAGTAGTTAGGTAAAGCAATAAATGATTACTGTACTTGAACAACTCCACGATTCAGTTAGATACTATTAGTTAATTCAGAAGCCCAATAGTTTATGTTGAAAAAATAATGTTTATTTCAATTTTCTTTCGAAAAGAAGAACTCAAAATTTTCTCTCCTTCACTTCAATTTATGAAATTATTTGTGTGTTCATACGCCCTGTATACAGAACAGTGACGGTTCTATCGTTTCAGAATCAGACTAGTATACAACAAATTTCATTTTTCACATCTGAATCACAATCGATACCTGACAGAAATCACAATGAGCACTAAGCCAAGTTTTTTTCATTCGTGTATAATTCATCTCAGAAATTATGAAGTTCTGTTCAAGTGCATTGAATTATCCCCAACTGATTTTTTTTCCTTGTTCGTCCCATCAATGATTCGTGACTAACGCTATCGAAAACCTGACACAAATCGAGTGTGACACTAATACGTGCACTTCTGCTGAACAATCGGGCATTCTCTATTCGACTGGCGGAAATTCATCGATCATCTTCAGGGTTCGGTCGTTCAAAACGACGACGCGACAAAAAACCGATTCGGCATTGTTAGCCCGAGCGGGTAAACTCCGATATCAAAGTGTCCAACGAGCGGGCCAGCCAAAAAGTCGATACGCACAAAAAAGCGATGTTCGACAGTATGGATACCATGTAGAACGAAGGAACGCGTTTCGAATACCAGGGACGGACTCAACGAAAATAACTTGTAACGGTTGGATTGTTTAATAAGATGAAACTAAAGAAAACTTGTTTTATTCTATCAATTATATGTGAGAAAGGCGGGCTGCTTGAAATATGGGCAGGAAATCATTTAACCAGATCATAAGATACTCTTGTATGCAAAAGTGCATTAATGGGTGATACTGGCTGATTTCTAGAAGAAAGGGGTGATATGGAGAATGTATACTGACCCTGAATTGGTCTTTGTAAGTTTTTCAAGGGCAGTGACTCACCAAAAAGAAATCTCTGAGAAAAATGAATTTATGGGAGACCGGTAGAGCCAGGGATTTGAACCCGTGATCTCCTGAATGCTAATAAGCAAGCGTTAACACTGGGCATATAAATATATATACAGGGTGTCCGGAAATGATGAGCAAAAAATTCAGGGGAGAATTCTAGACCGAAAATAAATGGTACCTCTTCATATAAAATTTTTTTGAAAATTGATTATTAACGTAGTTACAGGGTGTTGAAATTAGATTTTATTTACAGTTTTATTGCTCTAAGTTTTGCCACGCTCAAAATATTTCGACGAAATCTCGTTTTTGGGCTTTATCGGGATGAGGAAAGCAAATTTTCCCACCGTATTCTCGCATTTTGTAGAGGGCACCACATACGAGCCTATACTTTCATTTAAATGGTCTCAACTTTTTTGTGTTACACTGTATACGACTTTTGACTGAATATTTTCATTTTCCTAACCTTTTGACATGAAAAAAGTATACTACTTTTGTTTGGATAAATCTTACCGTTTTCGAGAAAAACGCTAAAATAACATTGCTTGCATGTGATGAATACGAAATAATTTTAATTTATTTTCAACCTTAAACATAGCATCCTTTGGAAACTTGCGCTATGGTTGCCGTAGAAACAAGTTTGGGGAGAATTAGTTTTGACAGTTAGTAATTTTGTTCTTTCTTTTGTAATAATTGTTGTCATAAAAAAATAATAATGAATAACAATTACTCTAACGCGGAGTTGCGGGACATGCATTATTATTACGGTTTAGCTGCTGGTTATGCTCTTGCTTCACGACGTTTGTATCGTGAAGCATTTCCAAATAGACACCTACCCCAATCGCGAATGTTCAGTACTTTCCATCGAAGACTGGGAGAATTTGGATCGTTCAAAACTAGAATTTTTGATGTAGGCCGACAACGGAATATTAGAACAGCAGAAACAGAGGTTCGTATTTTGAATTCGATACAGAATAATCCCAATACAAGTGTTAGAAAAATTAGTTTCCAAGAGGGCATTCCCAAGAGCTCCATACATGAAGCAATACGCGAACAAAACCTTTATCCGTACCACTACCAAAAGGTGTAATCGCTATTTGCGGAGGGTCCTGCTTCTCGTGTGAATTTATGCAACACCATTAGAATACTCTATAATGGAGACCAAAATTTTGTTCGTAATATCCTTTTCACGGACGAAGCTGGATTTGGGCATGATGGCTTGATGAACCTTGATTAAACATAATGAGCATTTTTGGTCTGATGAGAATCCTCACTTATCAATAGAGCGTGGTTACCAAAATAAGTTTTCCGTCAATGTGTGGGCTGGTATTGTTGGGGACTACTTAATTGGACCACATTTTTTTCCACAATGACTCAATGGTGAAGTTTACTTGGATTTTTTAAGAAACCACTTACCTATTTTATTGGAAGATGTACCACTCGGATTGAGAAATGCAAGGTGGCTGCTTCAAGATGGCGCGCCACCACATTATAGTTTAGCGGTCAGGCAATTTCTTAAATGATACTTTTCCTGAAAGGTGGATAAGACGCGGTGGTTTTGTACAGAGGGCTTCTAGATCCCCTGACATAAACCCAATGGATTATTTTTTTGGGGCTACCTGAAAAAGCTTGTATACAGGACACCTGTGAATAGCGTCGAAGAGCTGAGAGAAAGTATGGTTGCCAATTGTGAAGTAATAAGGCAGAAGGAAGGAATATTCCATCGAGTTCGTCGGAATTTTTTAAGAAGAATCAATTTATGCATTGAATGAGAAGGACGTCACTTTGAACATTTGATTTGAATGTTTAATTTTTCGTTCGTTAACGTTATAATTTTATTAATAAACCATTCTTTCTTCATTGAATACGCTATTTTTTTAAATTATTTATCACTGACCACCATCAGCGTAATAATAAATTTTCAAAAAATTAGTAACTGTCAAAACTAATTCTCCCCAAACTTGTTTCTACGGCAACCATAGCGCACGTTTCCAAACGATTCTATGTTTAAGGTTGAAAATAAATTAAAATGATTTCATATTTATCACATGCAAGCAATGTTATTTTAGCGTTTTTCTCGAAAACGGTAAGATCTATCGAAACAAAAGTAGTATACCTTTTTCATGTCAAAAGGTTAGGAGAATAAAAATATTCAGTCAAAAGTATTATACAGTCTAACACAAAAAAGTTGGGACCATTTAAATAAAAGTATATGCTCGTATGTGGCGCCCTCTACAAAATGCGATAATACGTGTTTTCCTCATCCCGATAAAGCCGAAATACGAGATTTCGTCGAAATATTATGAGCGTGGCAAAACGCAGAGCAATAAAACTGTAAATAAAATCTAACTTTAACACCCTGTAACAACGTCAATAATCAATTTTTGAAAAAATTTTATATGAAGAGACACCATTTATTTTTGGTCTAGAATTCTCCCCTGAATTTTTTGCTCATCATTTGCGGACACCCTATATATATATATATATATATATATATATATATATATATATATATATATATATATATACAGATATATACATATATATATACATATATACATATATATTTGAATATTTTGAGGTTGCAGTCAGAATAATTGTTGGGCTAGGTTAAAGAATACTCTTTGTCATATGGTCGAGCTTTCGGAAATGATTATTTCCTTTATCAAGACATTAACGTTGAGGTTATATAAATTTTGAAAAAACACGTATAAAACGAAGAACAGAACAAGCTGATGGGTACAACTTCGTCACATAAGTAAAACTCCATTACAAGAATCAAAATCTTATTTTCAATAATCTGTACTTTCCCATCTTGCTATCTACAGGAAACCTACAGGGTTTCCCCCTGTAGAACTTTTTGGGCTGACTCCACGTGGGTTCATCATTATCATCCAGGAACCGATAAGCAATCCAAGCGATAATAAAATTCTAGGCCCCAGAGACCAAAATATTTTGTATTCAAAAAAAGTTTGAGGCCAGGTTTTTGGTAGTATGGAACAATCAAATTATTTTTTGTTCTCAAAACTGATCAGTTGAAAAGAAAAAGAATTTCGATTACAAAAGAAGTACTATGATTCATTGTGGAGTAGTTAGGTGACCAAAATTTGTTCCAAGAACAAAAATATTAGCTTATGAACGTTGTGCTTTACATGTACGGGTAAACATGACTATGGCATTTTGTTTTAAAATACCATGGTGCTTTATATGGTGGGGATAGGCTGAGTTCTTACCAGTAGCACCTAGTACACAATTTTATAATTCCATGCCCACCAACGCATCAATTTTTCGTAGATAATCTCAAAAACGAATGAAAAATTTTACTGCAACTATCATAGTACTTTTAACAATTTCATCTGAAATTAATTGAAAGAATCTGAAAAAGTGGCCGATTTCACAGGAAGTTCAAATCGATTTTTTCAAAATCATTATTGAAAATGCACTTTGAATATTTTTAGCACCCATACTCTAAGCTGAAAAGGCTCAAATATTTCTAGGAACGAAAACGTTTTCGAAATTCCTTACCGGCCCGTCACTGAACGTTTCCTAACCTAACCTAACCCCGCCTGACAGTTCTTGATAAATCTGTCGGAGTCGCGGCCGCCTATGATGAATCACTCATAACTACGTCCATTGTTACTTGTTAAGAGTTAGAGTTACATTTATTTATGCCAAGGTGGGTTCTGTCTCGACCTCACTCTGTCCGTCCGAACGCTGCAAACGTCCATTGTTGATTGTGGAAAACACTGGCTGACCAATGAAGGGGACAAACCGTGATCTACAACAAAAAAAAGAAAATACAGGAAAATATCGAAAGAAACTTATTAGGCAATTTACTCATATCTCGAAAATTATAATTGTTGCGAAATAATCACATATTACATAATTACATTACAAATAAGAAAAACTATGTTGAAAAACAGTAATACCTATCTACGGCGTTTAGGTATGTTGAGAACTGAACCACCCCTCAAATCTGTAAAGTGATAATCATGCCTGCATTTTAATTTTTTCCTGAGGTAGTATAGTATGTTGTAAAGTCTGTAATATTTTGTGCTCAAAAACTAAATAATGATACTTAATTAGATACGTTGATGACTTTCTCTATATTGTATTTTTAATTATTGTTTTTTTTTTGGAAAGCAATAACGATTATTATTATTAACTTTTCATTTTTATTTTTAACACTTCTAGACCGTTACATAGTGATAGGCATACTTCTATGTTCTTCTATGACTACCATGCTGACCTGGCATCTCGACATGTACAAAAATTCCTGTTATTTCGAATCTCCAAATGTTGGAAGTCATCCGCTTCTGGACAGATTTCTTTGAATGATATACTTGAATTGAAATACTTGTGTCATAAGAGAATCAACGACACAAAAACTCGTTTTTTTCAGAGATCATATAGCGTTGAATATTGTATCTAGTCATCAGTATTCTTATTCGCATTCAAATTTCATTATTATGGGTTAATTTCATCAATGATTCAGATAAGATTCCATGTTTGATATCTCTAGCATCGGCACAACTTTGTTACATATTTTTCATGAGTTTTTTCTTGATTCAAAGATGAGAACAGAATTTCAGAGGTTGTACTTTTAGTCGTAGTTTTCAATGAAATACATACTATTGCAGTGTATCGAAGGAAAGGCACACAAAAAAAATTTCGCGAGAAACATTAAAGAGTAACCTGACTAGCTCACTGTATTGGCAAAAAACGTTGGGAATAAAATCTTAAGAGACAATTGAGTACAACTGATTGGTATATTATACAAGTATTAATTTCTTCGATTAACTTCTTAATTGGATGTTTACCGACGAATAAATGAATAAAATCTTAAAGGCTGAGCTCAAGAAAAAACTTAATTCATTGTTTTATATATAGGGAGTCCCAAAATTCCAATAAAAAATTTCAATTAATTATTTTGAATCAAGAATGAGAAGTTGTTCGTTTCTCTGGTAGTTGTCTTTTAGTTATTATTAAAGGTTAAATATTTAGAAATTTTTATCTATTATGTATATATTAATTCCTCTCTAGGGTAATCATTACCTTTACGCTTGGTGAGAGGGCTCAGTAACCTTATATCCAGGGAGCGATGCCGAAGGTAGCATAGCTACTGGTAGGGTCACCTATCCCGGTAAGGTTTCGAAATAATAGAGGTGAAGCTAAAAAGATTCCCACGCAGCGTCTGATCCAGAATCGACCTCTCTAAACAGCTTCTGTTCTTCATGTTAGGATGGGCTGATATAAAACATTCGTGAACCCGTCCTGCCAGAGTGTTGAATTATGGCCATTAACCCCGTTGGAAAAAAAGCTCGATCAGCAACGCCCCTCAATCTCCGGCAGCTCAAGTACACCTGACCAAGGTAGCGGCCAGGCAAGGACAAGAGCAGAAGGTGCTAAGAATCCCTGATTGGACCAGGCTGCCATTGTAGACGACAAATGCATATTGCAACTTATAATGTAAGATCTTTACTGTCAGATGATAAAACTGGAAAAAGAGATAGACCAAATAAAATGGAACATCGTAGGTCTAAACGAAAATCAGATAATCCTAAAAAGTTGTCACCTCTTATACCATAAAGGCCAAGATACGGCATCTGAAGGCGGTGTAGGATTTATTATCCATAGAAAATTGGTTAGCAACATACTCGAAATCAAAAATATATCACCACGAGTGGTATTAATGTTGTTGAAAATTAACAGTCGATAGGTAGCATTTAAAAATCATTCAAGCATATGCCCCAACATCAAGCTCCGACGATGCTGAAATAGAGACCTTCTATGATAATATCAGCGGAGCCCTAAAATACCAGCCAACACACTATACCATACTGTTGGGCGATTTCAATGCAAAGTTGAGAAAGAAACGAGATGAATCCGAAGGACCATTACGTGATTATGGTTATGGCGAACGAAACGAAAGAGGGAACATGTTGATAAATTATCTACAGGAACATCAACTTTTTCTATCGAATTCCTTTTATGTTAAGAAACCGCAACGCAAATGGACGTGGATATGCAAGATGAAAAAACTAAAAATGAGATAGACTTTATAATCTCGAACAGAAAGGACATTGTTCAAGAATCACAGTTCTTAACAAGATTTCAATTGGAAGTGACCACAGAATGATATGTGACAAAGTGAAACTAAACGTAAGAAAGGAAGGACAGAAGATGATTACCAAAGCGAAACCTGCAAATAGATGGATTCCTCCTGAAAACATACAGTCGTACCAACAGAGGATTAAAGAGACATCATTGAACATACCAAATATCGAAGTTGCTGTTGAATTTTTAAACGCGAATATATTGGACGCTATAAGAGCAGCAGAGGAAGCACACTGCCAGTGCACAAATAAGAAGCATGAAAAATTAAGCGCACATACATGCTTATGACAGAAAAAGGGAAACTGAAAGATATGTATCATGTGAATCTCCCACTACTGAGATCCTTAAACAAAGCCATATCAAAATTTATACGAAATGACATTAAAAAATTCAACACTGAGTTGATAAAAAGTGCGATCGAAAATAATGGCACTTTGAGAGTCCTTAACGTAGGTGTCGTTTCGGTGAGAAAAATATATGCATGCTAAAAAACAACCAAGGTCACATATGTAAAGGGGATACTCAGACTAGTGGAAAGCTTTCATAAAAAACTATACACAGACCGACATACCCAGAGACCAGCATCTCCAAAATCTATAATACTGAATGTGGACTCGCTAGACATCTCAGAAATTACCCTAAGCGAAATATCAACAGCTATTTCTGGAATGAAGAGAAATAAAATAAAGCATCCGGCGCAGATTAAATAACTAGAATCCATCAAATGTGGTGGAGATAAGGAACTTAAAGCCCTAAAACTGCTTTTTAATAAATGCCTTATTGAAGGGATAACATCTGGAAAATTGAACAATGCTATAATTACTATAATTAATAAAAAAGGAGACAATTATTGTCCGATCAGTCTGCTTTCCAAAATATACAAGCTTCTCACCAAAATAATTACCACGGAACTAACGATCACCTCCAAGTTTTTAAAAGCCCAATTGGGAAATTGGTCGAATATAATACACCTGGTATTATGTACATTATGAGAAAGCTTTCGACACAATACCAGCATAAGAGGTTGGAGGCACTATCCAGCTGCCAAATAGACCAACGCTATACGATGCTCGTAAAACATATATATGACAACGATACAGCATCTGTTAGACTCCTAGAAAGTACAAACCAATTTCAGAAAAAGATAGGCGTAAGACAGGGCGATACCACTTCACCCAAACTGTTCACATCTTTGTTAGAATATATGTTAAGGGAAATAGATTGGGAGTAAATATAAAAGTAGAGTAACTTATGTCGTTGAATTCAAAGTCACCGAACGTTTCAGTTCATCGTATTTCATTCATTTGATCGAATGGCGAAAAACTAAATCAACTCAGATTTACAGATGATATCGTCTTGATCGCAGACAATAGAACGATGCAGCCTAAATATTGAAAAAATTGTTGTCTCACTGAAATTATGACACATATTGTACTTGGTGGAAGTGTTATTGTGGGTGGAGAAATGGTGAGGGAAACGACTGCGTATAAATATTTGGGACATGAGATTCGTATCAGCAGGGATAAACAAATATGCGAAACTACTCGTTGAGAAGGATTGAGGTCTTCAAGTCGACACTCCCAATATATCTAAAAAGAAAAGTTTTCAACCAATGTGTTCTATCAGTGCTGATACTGATATGGTGCGGAAACTTCAACACTTACAAAATAAACTATAAAGAAAATCAGACTGGCTCAGTATGAAAAGGAGCGATTTACATATACTGGGATTATCTTTAAAGGATCGAATACCAAACATTGGATTGCAAGATGCCATACAAACTACAGCCAAGCTGAAATGGAACTAGGCAGGATATATTGCTAGAATGACGGATGATAGATGGACCAAACGCATTACGGAATGGAGACCAAGAGCGCATGCCCTAAGAAGTAGACGACCCTCAACCAGATGGGCAGATGATTTGCAAAGTATATGCACAAACTGGATGCAGGCGGCTCAGGACCGAGCATTGTGGGTGAATTCACGGGAGGCTTATGTCCAGCAGTAGACTAGTATAAGCTGATGATGATGATGACAATGATATATTAATACGTGACGAGAAAATAACGCGTGGGCAGCAGAACTATGTGACAAAGGTCGTATTATTTGCGTAGTGCAACGCGCATTGATGGCAAAACAGGTTGAGATGCGATTTGAAAGAGATAAATGATAATATCCTATATATCAAAGCATTTTCAACCTACGAGTAGAAATTACTTATCTCATATCTATGCCATTCACTTTAGAAACTCATCAAATTGGTTTTATCTCCGAAACTAATCGTTTTAGGCAAAAACTAAAGAAAAAATCCGCCTTAAATAACATACTGTCGATTACGCAACTCTTCTAACACAAACATGCAGAATTTTACCACTGTCAGAGTTACCTTCATTCCTTTAGTCTATACAATAAAATCTATATTCGAACATCATTCGCTTCTAACATCAGCTCATTTTCACTGTACTCTTATCATGACAAGGATAACTAGGATTTTTGTACAAAAAATATGGAAAAGGAACTCTATCACAGCAGCTGCATCAGAAAAAAAGGTTTCCATAACGTATCCAGTTTGAAAAATCCTATTGATTCAACTTTACGCCTTTTATAGTGCAAACAAGATATATTTCTTCTTCGGAGGGTTCAACGTCCCAACCAATTCGTACCAAAACCAATCCCATCCAAGACTTTACACGAAACTACCTACTTAGAAACTTTCAACTCAATTGCTACAAAATTTCGCCCTTTATCGTGTAAACTAGATTTATTTTCTCCCTCGAGGGGCCAACCCATAACAAATTCATACCATAACTAATCCCATAAAATACATAAGCACATACATGATCGAGGGTAAGGCGCGATATACTATACAAATTCGTGCACGTATTCAATAATATCGATACCTTTTTGCCAAAGTAACGTAAGTGACATATTTGCAGAAAATGAGTTTTCTAGTCTGTCGTGAGTAACTCTAGATTAGGGATATTACTGACAAATAATAGTAAGTCTAGTCTTGGTTTTTACCGCCAATTAATTGTTTGTATAAAAACGTACTTGACATTATTTTATTCAAATAACCTCCAAATCTAACGTAACTCACAAACTATGCCACCTTAGTATCTCAATTACATGGATGTTAACACCAGAGTAACGTAAATTCTGGTGAACCTGTGCAACTTACGTTACTGTTTGGCGGTTTGTTTACATATTAAGTTCAAGACACGTGTGTGCTACTGTGACAGAAACTATGTAATTTGGTAAGTAAAACAGTTGAAAATTTGTTTATTTTTATTAAAACAAGTAAATAAAGTGAGATTATTGTATGACCATTAATTGGTTTCCCTTAGTTTCGATGATACCTATTAATTTTAAGATTCTAAGATTCTTGTTTCCAACCTCAATCTTGTTTTAAGTTTTAAGTCTGAATTATTATTTATTCTGTTATTTTATTTTGAATATATCAATAATAACATAGGTTCTTAGTTGAAATTGCACATTTCTAATACTACTTAATTGGAAATATCAGTTTCTTTACAATAGGTGTTAATAGATATTTTTTCGAATAAAAGCAAAATGATGCATTTAGTTTACTTCTAGATGAAATAATAATTATGAATTCTCGCACTATGAAGATTTTTGAGACTCTCGAAAGCAATAAGAATTAGGCGAGGAATAAATTTCTAGTACAACCAATTTAAAAATAACTAAGATCAAGCAAGCCTATTTCCAAAAAGCAACATCAAGTTTCAAAATTAAATAAAACTACGGTAACAATGATGAGTACGATCTATGCGTCGAAATAAACAATCAAGGTGGTAAGATTTCTATTTTTTATTTATTCATGCTATTTCTTTTCAAGTTTTCTTTCAAACGATTGAAAATAACAAGTACTACATTTTATTCCTCAGCTTGTAATTATTTTACAAAA
>JARQZK010000080.1:165000-175000 GCA_030704885.1 Cynegetis impunctata | reverse complement strand
AACGTTTATACTATAAATATATATATATATATATATATATATATATATATATATATATATATATATATATATATATATATATATATATATATAGATATATATATATATATATATATATATATATATATATATATATATATAAATATATATATATATATATATATATATATATATATATATATATATATATATATATATATATATATATATATATATATATATATATATATATATATATATATATATTTATACAGGGCCGGCGACAGGGGGGGCAACTGGGGCAATTGCCCAGAGGGCTAGTGTTGCCTCTCGACGAGACGAGAGAAGGCTCTCTCTCGTCTCGTTTCGTTAGACGAGAAAAAACGTGACTCTCGTCTCGACGAGAGTCCGTTTCTCTCGCTCGAGAGAACCTCTCTCTCGTCCCGTCTCGTCTCGACCCTTCAAAAAATTATATTGAATCCCTATGTTTTTTATTAGGGCTTGCTCCCTCTAAACCTTTTTTATGCGTACGACACTGAAATGAACTTTTCTCCTGAGGAATGTATATAATTTTCTACCTTTCCAACATAAAAAAAATTTCTATACTATAAAATTTAGTTTTATTCCGATTTATCCTTGAACTTCACAACAATATTTGAAAAACCAGGCAAACTATAACATCTAAAGCAAGTGAACATACATAATTATAATAATTAATTGGAGGTAATAAATTACTCATATTATCTAATACCTGGACATTAGAGTGAAGAAAAATAAATTTTATAATAAAAACGAAAAATGTGTATTGAGGTAAAGGGAGACTTTTCTTCCCTAACGGAGGAGGGAGAAAAAGTGCCATTTTTCTTCCTTGTATGCGGGTGAACTTTTTAATAGGCTCTGTTGAGTGCGTAAAGGCGGCTACGCACCTAGCTGTCTACTTGACAAGTATGCTGAAACAAGCTTTTTGTACAATTATACAAGAATGTGTGTATGGTAAAATACAGCAGAAGTCTTTGCGAGTTTTACCATACACACCTTCATTTGTAATACTGTACAAAAAGCTTGAAAAAGCATACTTGTCAAGTAGACATCTATATGTGTAGTCGCCTTTACGCATTTAGCGGCCTGATAGAAAGTTAGCAGCTGATGGTGAATACGGCTGTTAGTTTGCCAATCGAAGATAGCAATAGTGCAAACCTAGTCACACCCTGTATATTTTATTACTACATACTACTAATAACTACCCGCTATTAATTTAAAATGAATAACGTAAAAACTAAGTACAATTTACACTGCTTATTTTCAAAGTATATTATGAGAGATATACCTATCTAAATATTTATCACGATTTTTGCATACTTTGATAAAAACTATAGAAAGCATGACATAAATAACGGCTTAACTGTTTAGTTTGTAAAATTGTAAAAAACGTTTGTTCGAGAGATCGAGAGAAACGAGAAATTCTCGACGAGAGAGGGGCTTTCTCTCGTCTCGTCTCGAAATTTTTTTCGAGAGAAAATATCTCTCTCGTTTCGTCGAGACGAGACGAGACGAGAGACGAGAATCTCTTGTCTCGGCGGCATCACTACAGAGGGCCCGGTACGAGCAAAAATTAATTTTAAAAAATGATAATAAAAAACCAAAAAGTGTGAGTAATTGCCAGCAGGAACAGTAGTCGTGCCGGGCCTGGGCCCATGCCCCTGTTGCTGTGCTGTTACTGCGTGTGAATCACACCAACCACCCAACACCCTCAGCCTTCATGACAATCGCCAAACTAACGCCATGACCAGGAGGTGCGTATCAAACAAATACGCTCCAGATCAAGCCAGATCTGCAACCCTTGATGTAGAGATAAAAAACATCGGTGATCTGATAAAAGAACTGAGAGATTTGCGTAAAAAGTGGAGCAATCTTTACACTGAAGCAAAACTTGTGGCCGAAAACATGGAAGAACATATGGAATGTGAAAAAGATTTCAAGGAAAAAAGAATCAAGAAGAGAAAAAGTTTCCATGATGAGATCCAAGCTAGTGAAATGTTATCAAGCTATAATCAATTTGGTCTTCACGTGAAACATGAGGAGACTTTTAGGATCAATGTGTTCTATAAACTCATTGATTCCATTATAGGAGGCCTAACTCAAAGATTTTAATTTTCCCAAGAGGTAAATGACCTTTTTCAATGTGTTTGGACATATCTCGATGATTCAGATGATGTAATTGAAAAGCATTGTGTAAATTTGTATCAAAGGTACAAACATGACATTGACTCGGAAATTTGTATGGAAATTAAAATCAATAGGTACATAAGAGCAACTTGGTTGAGGCTCCACTAAAACTGCTACAACTTTTGAATGCGTTGAGGAACACAAAGTTGGATTGTCTTTTCCCAAATATATCCATTGCAGTTAGGTTGTTCTGCTGCATACCTGTGTCAGTAAGTCAAGAAGAGAGGGTTTCAGCACCATGAAAAGAATCAAGAGTGCAAATTGATCAAAAATGAAGCGAAAAAAATTGAATGATCTCAGCATCTTGGGAATGGAGCTCAACTTGGCAAGATGCTTGAAATTTGATGACATTATAGACAATTTCGCTAGAATAGAAAGAGAACCCGAAGAGTAGAGTTTTAATAAGTTTCATATACATTAATTTCTTAAGGTTTGATAATTTAAGCTGTATACTTACTCACTTTAATTTAACATTTCTTCATGTAATAATTTTTATGCTGTCTAACTGAAAACCATTTTAAATTTGTTACTACTCAACCTATTCCCTTCAATTTATTTCCATTCCAAGAAAATCGGGGGTATGTTGGTATTTAGTATATGTATAAGTGTATTACATTTCAACAGTGTCAAATGTTGAAAATTTGTATATAAAGATACAAGAAAATTAAAATTGTTTTAACCAAAAATTGAAGTATGGATCGGGACCTGCTGGGCAAGTATTCAATCCGGGTCTCAGTCGGGAGGCCAATCTTTACTTGTTAGTTGTTTCTTTTTAATTATTCAAAATATTCGTATTATAATAGTTACATTTATATCCTTATGCATGCATATTAATAATACTAAACAGATGATATTTATCTAATTTTTTTTGAGTTTGAATAAACTGATGATGAGGAAAATCCATATATTATTGTAAAATTTCGTAATTGTAGTCGAATGTTTATCTTACTTAAGTGTTAATTGGTATGGGGTAGAAGTTGGGTAGAGGGCCCGGACCTGTTATTTGCCCAGGGGCCCGAGAATCCTGTCACCGGGCCTGTTTATATATATATATATATATATATATATTTATATATGTATATATATATATTTATATATGTATATATATATATATATATATATATATATATATATATATATATATATATATATATATATATATATATATATATATATATATATATATAATTATCAGATATAAACATTGAATTAATCTAAATTGCAGGAAACAATTAATACAGTTGCAATTCATTTATTAATCAGGATAGTTTTCGGAAAATTTTCAAATCATTCCTTCATTTTCCTATTCCTGATATACATTTGTGATAGGTTCGTTTCCAATATAACATTCGAGTTTTCGGGCAGTATATATCGATCGAAGTCCATCTGTCCGTGTGGCTTCGTCTTTGATCGTGTACCCGTATTCATTACACAGATTACAACATTAATTGAACCCATTGTTTGAAATTAGAAATCACCGATAGGCACGACAGCGTATTTCGTTCATGACTCCCTCACGGATAATTTGCCTTCGATGTTAGAGTCCTCGTGTTCAGATATGGGGAAGACACAGGGAATAGATCACGAAATGTCAGCCTCCAAGAGATTTTCGCAGAACGAATTTGCATTCGGAAGATTCAATTTGAGATAGATAAATCTTGGCCAAAATGATAGCCTCATCAGTGTTGTTCACTAAATATGTTTATGAAACGTTAACGTACTCTTGTTACTGCATACACCTACTACATGTGAAAGAAGTTCCAACTAGAAGTATGCTTTTATATTGGAAGATATCTGCGTTATCGGTCTATTTGGTTGCTTTTTAGTGGTACTCTGGTTTCTCACATGCCTCAGTATTTCCGTTTCTTTAGAAAACAAGAAGGTATTTTACAGATAACTATCTAGATTGAGCACTGAGGAGATCTCACAGAGCGAATGTACATACTTACACTCGGGAGATAGATACAATTTGTTATCCATAAATGTTGGGAAGCTTGGTAGTGATTAGAATAATGGCAGACAAAACTGCGTTTCATCAGTATTGTTCACTCAAGGAGGAGGAGTTCACAAAATCACTCTATTTTAATACTAAGTTAATGTACCCTTGTTTACACATATACCACCTATTGTCAGAGAGGTTTCAACAGGAAGAATGCGTTTCGTTTGAGAAACTTTTGAAATACCGGATTTTGAGAGTAATACCTCCTAGAGCGACCAACACTGATGGGTTATATGCTTATAGAAACAACTGGCTGTTGTGTTGACAATGTTTGCTTTATTTTTATTCATACTGGGTGCTTCTTTACATTGTTATTTTAAACTTTCGGATGATTCAAAATTTTCTTTGCTCCAATGTGTTGTGATTTTCGTTTCAAAAAAAAATATGTTAATCTTTTCAATTACTTACCGGTAAATATTAAAATTTCATTGAAAAATTTTATGATAAACCGAAAACAAACATGAACCTAATAAGAAATTGAAAATAAAATAATGACAAATATATTCCACAAAATTTTGTTAAATCACCGCACAATGAGTATTTATCAAAAACTGATAAACCTCCTTATTGGTAACTTCAATTTTATTGAAATATTTTTGAACACAAATTCAAAATTAAATAAGAAAAAGCAAATAATACAATGAAATTTGACTTAGAATTGAATTTGCACTGCAGGCAACATTAAACCAGTAAAACAAGGAAACGGTGTCACAATTTGCGAAAACGAAACATGTGCGTGTCGGGGCGCACGACAGATGTGATAACTTATACTAATCCAAGTTGAAATAATTAATATTGAAATGTGGGGCTAAGAGCTGTTACGAGATTGTAAATAAAATAATTTTGCTGATTGATTTTTATTTAAGTACATAAAAGTATATAGGAAATTTTGTATTATAGAGAATAACAAATAACGTAAAATGAAAAATATTTCAAACAAAAACAATAATAATAATTCGAAACGTTAAGTAAAATAAATATAGAAGGACCGCAATTTATATATTGTGTATGTGAGTGTATATAACGAGAGGATAACATATCGCCACGCTATATAATTGAATATAAACCTACAATACGTAGTCATTATTTTATGGAACAAATTTGTAAAGCTTTATCATTGCCATATCTTATTCCTATCCTAATCTGTTCTTTTATGCATATAACTTATACAAAATTATTTCGATGTTTCACATCTGACGTTTTCGAGTTGCTTGTACATGAATTAATGAGTACATACTATGCATTGGCGATTGACGTGGCGGAGTGGGATCAGAAAGAGAAGGGATGAGATAACGGAAAGAAAGAGGGAGAAAGAGAAAGGTATACAATATTCGCTTTTGTTAACTAAAAGCGTGACTTTCGTCAGTCTACTTTCGTCACACTTTTAGTGTGGTCCCGCAGCGAAATCCCTATCTCCTCCAAGCCTGCCTTAAGGAACTTCGTTCCAAAAATTTCAATTCCTATTCGAAATGAAGGTTTTTTCGATGGTACAGTATGATAACTCATATCGCAATGTTATGAAATACAACTACTACTTTTAAATCCAAATCACCCCGCAAAATGTAATTGAGTCAATGTGTCAAAATTGAAACTAATAATGAACTAAAATAAAATAGTGACAAATATATTCTACAATATTCTTTTACATCATGTGAATTAACATAATCGAGATTTCAAAAAACTTAATTAACCTCTTTATTGATAACTTTAATTTTACTGAAACCTTTCTTGAAAAACCCTGAAACAAACTTGAAATTAATTTAAAAACAAATAAAACAATGACCATGGAAACGACCACATTAACAATTCGAACTCTATTTACAGTTCGCTTAGAATTGAATTGGCATCGCACGAAACATTAAACCAGTAAAAAAATTGCAGGTATGGTTCAGTATGAATACTTATAACATAATGTTATAAGTATATACAACTTTTTGATACAAAAAATCCGGTGAAATATCAGAGTCATTATGTCAAAATTGAAACTAATAATAAACCATAATAAAATTGGGACAAATATATTCTACCACATTTTGTTACATCATGAGAATTTTAAAAAAATTATTGATAACTTCAATTTTATTGAAAAATTTTTTGAACAAACCGAAAACAAACTTGAAACTAATTAAAAAATAAAACAAATGGAATAATGACATACGACTCCATCCTACATTGAAACAATGAAATTGAACATGTTACCATGAAACCGACCAAACTAACAAATCGAACTCTATTTATAGTTCGCTTAGAACTGATTCGGTACCGCACACAGTATTAAACCAGTAAAAAAATTGCAATTACTTTTTTTTCACTTTTCAATCCAAAAGATCATAAAAAGTCATTGAGTCATTGTGTCAAAATATGAATCTAATAATAAATCAAAATAATATTATGACAAATATATTCCACTACATTTTGTTCAATCATGTGAATTAACACAGCAGTATCTTTAAAAAAATCGATCAACCTCTTTATTGATAACTAAAATTTTACTGAAACATTTCATTAACAAGCCTTATAAACTTGAAATTAATTTAAAAATCACAAGTAAAATAGTGACACTTGATATTTGAATTTAAGGGCCCCATCATCCTCCATAAAAATAAAACATGTTACCATTTAACACGTTAGCTACCGACGTGCTATAGCTGGTCGCTTGTAATAAACCAAGTACCATAACTTTTGATCCGTTTAGAATTTTTAAATGGTTCTTGTAGCTAACGAATAAGCTTGGCGTTCTAGATAAGATTCCGACATTTTGTTTTAGGGCCATTTAAGTGGCCGATGGTCTGAGGGTAGTCACATACATTCTAATAGACTGACGACCATTATAGTGGCCTCAAATAAATTTAAAGAAAACATCTCATATTTCAAATAATAATCGTGTTATATCAAAAATAGTGATATGCGAAAAATACTAAAGTTAACAATTTTTTTTAAGTTGAACATTCAAATTGATATGCCACTCTCCAATTGATGGCACAACACATAATCTAGGCTGACCTTCACATTGCGGACAATGGTACTTTGAATGTTTTGGTATATTTTGTTCAGAGCACCACCTGCATCTCTTCATGGTGTTTTTTTCTGCGGTGTTCTCAGCCGGAAAGTGATGCGACTGAAAATCTGCGACTTGTGGTGTTAACGGTTCTGGTTTCAAAATGTCGAACAAAACTTCTTCACGAAACTGCACGAGTCCTTTTCGATTGAAGCTTTTCTCTACTGATGAAACAGGCATTCCTCATGCAAATGTCATCCAGATGAAAAAATAATTTTTGCTACCATTTTATCGTTTTCCTAGGGCTTGAATAACAGGACATCATCTGATCAGCCCTGTCTACTCCCGACATATGAGCGTTGTAATCTAAAACGCATTGTGGCTTAAATTTTTCAACGTCTCTCTTTGGGGTAATATTCACCATCTCATGCTTATGACAAGTGCTTATCATTATAACATCTCTCTTGTCCTCCCATTTAGTTACAACAACCTTTCCTTTACATTTCCAAGTTGCTTCTCCCTTCTTCAATAAAAAAAAAGTTAGGAAATTAATTGAATGTATACCTTGCTATCTCGGCGGAATCCATTTTCTGTAGAAATACTGACAGGTGAAAACAACCCTAACACACTACAAATTCAATAAAACTAGTTAATTTGCATTTAAAACTAGGCAAACTGGCATAGAAAATACACGTGTGCGACTGTAAGCAAAGTAACATAAAGTGAACCAGATGCCACTTAACTGGCTGTGCGCGCGTAGCTAACTTCGTGATAGACCGAAAACAGCATACATGTCACCATTCGTGAGCCGGCTAAATTTACATTGCATAAATGTAAGTTTGAATTTACGGCCAGTATAGTGGCCGCGGTTCACGTTGAGTAAACCAATGGGCCACTACAGTGGCCTCCGGTATAGGGTTGCCATCAACTAAATTGCCGATGCCGGACACAAATTTTAAAAATCCCGTACAATTCCGTGAAATTTTGTTTTTCCCCGGACACCCCGTGAAAATTTTTTTTCTAATAAAATAAAACATCGTTTATATTTTAATTTTTCTACTATATTCTACATTGTATAGTAAATTAGAGGATAGGTCATTTAGTTTGGTTAGATAGGTTAGGTACCCAAAAGTCAAAAATTATTTATTAACTATAAATCAAAAGTAAGTAACAAGTTTCAATTTTCACGAGATCAAGTACTTCTTACTAATTCAACTTAACTTGGAATGTTTCAAACTCGCCAATTTTCTCCAAAATGTCTTTATTTTTCATACATTCGACTTTGTCAAAGTCGAAGCAACTCAAGTCTTTAATATTAGACTTTATTTTGATCAGAGAAGAAAGCGTATGTGTATTTAGCAAGTTTCTCTCTTTCCTTCATTATTGCGACCCTCGCGAAAAAACTCACTATACATTCGCATTGTGAGCTGGTATACAAAAATATTTCTATGCAATTTTGAGCAGTTTAGAATATAGATGTTTCGAAAAAATTCGGCCACAACTGGTTTATATTTTATAGCTCATCTCCGTCACTGACACTCAAGTTTCACACACCCGGACACAAAATATGTCCGGGTTTTACCCGGACATATTTTGAAAGCCCCGTCCGGACGACCCCCGGACGCCCTCTAAACAACGACAAATCCGGGGAAACCTGGACGGATGGCAACCCTACTCCGGTAGCTAACGTGTTAAACCACCAAATTACCAATTCGAACTCTATTGACAGAACGCTTTGATCTAAATTTGCTCCTTACACAATATTGTATCAGTAAAAACAATTGCAAATTACTAACTGAAATGAACTTTTTCGATGGTTCAGTATGAGTACTTATATCGCAATGTTATAAAATATACTACTTTTTAATCCAAATAATCCGGGAAAATGTGGTTGAGTCATTGTGTTTTTGATATATCACTGAATCAAATTAGAGGCACATGTTTCTCTGATTTATCGATCTAAAAAACATAATATGATTTCTCTCAAACCATATAAATATGCTATCTGAATTGCGAGGTGAAATTCCGAAGATTACTAATAAGTCTCGGCGCCTTAGTATTATTTGCATGACATAATGTCATTGTCATATAGAATAATATACGCCTGGTAATAGATCAAGGTGAAGCTTGTCAGATCGTCTAAATCAGTAAAATATGATTGTCTACGAGTCTATTATAACTAACTTCGTGTAAACACACTCTTTCAGTACGCACAATGTATTATATTCACTAAATCTAATTTTTTTGTTCGAAATTTCGTCTTCAAATAAGCTAATAAATTTCGAACAATTCAAACACTCAACTCCACAAATTATGTGCAGACGATTCTTATAAAACAGGTTTATAAATTAATAACATAATATTGGATGAATTTGTCCGTTATTTTGTGATAATATATTTGAAGGCATTATTCCAAAAACCAGACAAGTCCAAAATATCGTATTTTGAAGTTGCCGCCATTTTATATGCTTTAAGATATTGGCTATCTACTGGTGTAATTTGTTTCACCAAAAACCGGACATGTTGGGAGATACAAGCCATAGAAATAAGTGCGATTCTACAAAAACAAGATAAGTCCCTGAAAATACCGGCTAAAACCAGACCAGTTTAATCCACATCTTAAAAATTTTTCCAGGACACAGCTATCTTTCGAATGATCAAGATTTCGGCTCAATCGGGAACAAGAAAAAGAAAGACAACATAGTGACACTTTCAGAACATTTGGACAAAGTAGTGCAGGACGCACGAAAACATACTTCACCATTCAAACTGAAAATAGTGACCCACAAGGACTTTTT
>JARQZK010000080.1:157500-160000 GCA_030704885.1 Cynegetis impunctata | reverse complement strand
AGTATAAGCACATTTATCTATAATGAATGGAAAAGAAATACAGAAACCCTAAAAACTATCACATAAATATTCATCTACACTATAGTAGCATTTTGTTAACAAAAAAGCCTTGACTGCTGCACGAAAACAAATTTTGTCCAGAATTTTTATATTGTCTGGTAGTTTATTAAATAACTTGATACATGAATATATTGGGGTTGTTTCAAACTTGCTGGTGTTATGCTTTGGTATAGACAACAAGCTAATATTCCTTGTTTTATAATTATGGAAGCTAGAGAGCTTGACGTACAGTTTTTCATTGTCTTTTGTGTAGAGAAGACACTTATGAATGTAAATACATGGAGCAGTCAATATTTTATTTCCCCGAAATATTGATTTACAAGATGTTCGTGGGTTTAGCCCATAGAGGGTATTAATTTGAACAAAAATAAGTAACGTGAGTAATAAGGTTATAAAGTCTTTTATAGACAACTTGACAACGGTTTTAATTGCGTGAACAGAAGCCAAACGGCAAAAAAATAGGTATAAATTCTGGGTTAATCTCTGGGAGCCTCTAGCACACTTATGCAAGAACTTACTCCAAAATACTAGCAAAACACACGAAACGTAAACGAAAACCGTGCTAGTAGTTGTTTACATTTGCTGGTACACTGGTGCTCTCGAAACCCCACTCTCTACTAGCACGAAAAAGTTGAGCTGTGTCTAAGAACACTCGCAAGCCAGTGACTGTTCACACATATTATGTTCATGCTAGTGGCTTGCTAGTAGAGTACTCGGCCGAGTATACTTGCATATCTAAATGAGCCTTCTTAACAGAATGGTAGGGTTAAACGTGACCCTGCTGCTGAAAAGCTGAACAAGTCAGTGCACGCAGATGACTAATGAGGCAAAAAAAATACTCCCAGTCTTGGTTCAAAATATCTAGCATATGACTTTGCTAAGTTTCAAAGTTTCAAAAGTTTTCTTTTAATTGTTAGTTCAATTTTCGAAGGTTAAAAATTGATCCTGCCATACCACTTGAAGGTTGAAGACCTATCTTCCATTCACATTCATCATTGAAGAATGTGGCTCCATTGCCTACTTGGATGCTCATTCTGCCTGAGAGTTCTTACATATGTGATACTTGATAGTTTGGATGTGATACTTATAGTATGGTAGGGTCAAACGTGACTCTACAGCTAAAATTCAAGCTGAACAAGTTAGTGCACGCAGATGAATAATAAGGCAAAAAACACTCGCAGTCTTGGCTTAGAGAAGCTAACGTACGACTTTGCCAGGTTCTAAAACATTTCCTCAAATTGATAATTCAATTTTCGAAGGGTCAAAATTGACCCTGCCATACCACTTGCGGGTTGAAGACCTATCTTCCATTCACATTCAAAATATTTTCTAATTCAATCGGCTATGATACGCGTTCTTCGATCTTAAACGAGGTATTTTCTAATCTGAGATTGTGCTCGCATGTTTACAATAATTTCTGATTGCGAATTCCCATTTACATGTTTATTACATTAGGTTTCGTAAGAGGCCGTCGGAATCGTGACAAATAGATGCTAATTTGTCCGGTCCGTATCGGTTTGCTCGTTACCGATCGCGTCCGTCACACCGAGATCTCCCACCGTCGAATAAATTCGATAAATTAGAATATTCGGGAGCGTAAATCAAGAGCCGACGGAGTGATCGTAAATTCGGATGGAGTTTTCACTTTTCTCGAACAGATGGCTGGCGAACAATACGGACGACGAAGACATTTTCGGTCACGATGACGATTTTCGAATGTGTATCAGTGGCACGAATTTGTGTCTCACTTCTATATTGCGCATTCGAAGAAGACTTGATCTATTAGTCCTATGTCTCCGAATTAGAAAAAAAATATTTTTAAATCGTACTTTCCCAGAAAATTTATAATATTGCAATGTATCGAAGCAAAGCAGTCAGATGCGGCAGTAGATTTTTAATCGGTTTTAGAATTCCTAGATCACGATTTTCGAAAAATATTTCATATCTACTAAAATTGGGTTGAATTAGTTAGGAATCGCATCTCGACGCGATGCATTTCGCTCGAAAAATACGACCTTAGTTTGTTTGTGCTTATTCATTTCTGTTTGGGCTTTTTCTGTGTATTCGAGTGGTTTGAGTCTTTCTTGAAGGTTTTGAGATGTTTGTCTTACACATATTTGACTATACAAATGCAAAAATATTAGACACAAAAGAAACAGAGAATATATCGCTATAAGTACTTCACATAAAAGAATGGCAGAATACAGCAAACGATAAAACTAATATTATGAACTTGAGCACAATATATACGAATCTCACACTCACGACTAATAACACAGTACCACAGACAAAAGAACCACTTCCCAAGGAAACGATGGCAAACGAATTCACCAAAATTTCACACCACAAAAATATGGCACACATAGTTATAACCTAGAGGGCAAAAATTGCAAATTCTGCGTGTTTCATTCCTTCCTGCAGTATGTATCAGAGAGTCGGT
>JARQZK010000080.1:0-152500 GCA_030704885.1 Cynegetis impunctata | reverse complement strand
CCTACGGAGGAGAAAATAAATCTTGTTTATGCGATAATGGGCGCAATTTCGTAGTACCTATCGTATGATATCTTAGATGCGATTTTGGTACGAAATGTTTGGGGTTGACCCCCGGGGAGGAAATAAATATATACACATTAAAGGCCGCATTTTTTTTTGGATTTGGAACAAAAATCATAATTCAATGAATAGATTTCTTAAACTCAATACGTTATGAAACCCTGCTTCTCTACTGCAGCTCGATGTGAAAGAGTTTTTTAAAATTTGGTTTTCACAAAAAAGTAGTTCTTCCATCATCAACTTTACTGATAAAAACTCAGAGCCATTCTTACAATTTCCCAAACAATTCATGACATATATTTCAGTTGACTATAGTCAATTTCATATATCACATAAAGTGAACAGGAAAAGTCTTAAAAGTCAATAATTTGAAAATTGTCAAACAATCTTCCAAGAGAGCTGGTTATATGTATTCCGCGATGCGAAATCTGTATTCACAGTCCAACGGTTAATTTTAGAAACTGTCAAGTCACTCTGACTCAAGATCTGCATACAGATGTCTCGATGTTATTAGATGTCTTCAGTGCAGCTTACTTGACTTGGAGTGAATTCATATATTTATAATTGTTTTCCAATACAAATCGCGAAGTACTATATGGATAACAACCCATAGCGCCCTCTTACGCAGATTTCGCGTCGCAGAATACGTATAGTCAGCTTCCTAGGAAGATTGTCTAATTTTTAAATGATGGAAGAATTTTTCTTTGCCACTTTATGTGATATATGGAGGGTTCAGAAGCCATTCAGTGTAAGTCAAAAATTTTTCAAAATGTCTTACGTATTGTAGACTGTTCCTCATTCCTCAATTTTTCTACTGACAATACAAGTAAGTCATAATTTCAATCATCTAACCACAGATGTCAGCACCTATACTGGCCTCGAAATAAATGAATGGGTTTGTTCGGGTGCCAATCAGTGTAAGTCAATCTGTCATAATTTAAGTTAGTTAATGACTTACACTGATTGGCTTCTGAACCCTCCATATTACACTTTCTTTGAGATGAATTTGATTTTAAAATTGTCTACGACTCAGCAAAATCTACAAAAATATAAAAAACTACTATCACACACGCCTTGCGAAGCAGACCATTTGTGAAGCAGGTGTGCTGGGTTCGAATCCTGGGTTAGGTATGGATGGTTGTGTATGTTTATTATTATCTGCAGTTTAAATAATTAATTAGTTGGATTACAGACCCAATGGACGTTCGGAACCGGCTTCAAGTTGTAGGTGTCTAATGAGTTAACAAAAAAAATATTCTCGATGCAGTTTTTTTTTGAGAAACTTATAATTGAATCGCAAACATGTGCGCCCTACTTAAGTTACGACAAACCAATCATCACAAAGTTTGAATGTACTGATTAAGTTCATAGTTAGTTAAATTTGTTAAAATAATATAAATTATATTATTTCTTTTCTCAAAAGATTAACAATTTTATTGTCATTCTTTAATTTTTTTGAAATTCAATGACTGCCGAACATTGATTTATTCATTTTATTGTCCCTGCTATTCAATACATGATATATAGCAGAAGGAACTTCGTTCTAACCAAGTTTCTCACGACACCTCTTGTATTTCTTACAACAAAAGAAATTTCCTCATTTTGTATAAAATAAAATAAAGAACATTCGAAACAAGGACAACTTCCTCTCAAATATGCTCTTCCAAACAAACTCTATCCAGTGGATCTGGCTGTAAAATGACTTGATTAAAAATTAATTTTTTCAAAAATTTCATGTTCTAAGACTACATTCTTGCTGACTCCATTTACGACAATTTTAATAGAGAAATTTCACGATTCTCAGAATAGGAAAAGTTGAAAACCTACAAAACGAAACACTACTTTAAAGGAATTCCAGTTATATATATATTATTGTTATATTTATATTGCCTAATAAAGTCGAAGAAACTTCACCCTTACCCTTCAAGGTGCAGGTTGTAAATTATGAAACGACTACAATATTATTTATAACTTAGGTGACAGTGTATTCTATTTCCAATCACGATAAAAAATTTCACAAAGTTATAAATGCTACAACAAATCATTTAGAGGAATATTTCTAGGTGATGGTTTCGTTTATTTGCAACGATACCGAATTTCATATAAATGGAAGGTTATTTATTTTGGTGGATTCTTAAATTTGAATAGTCAATTTTGGTTGAATATAATCTCATAGATATTTATTTATTTGAGAAATCTATGTGGAATTCGTCAAAATTAATATTTTGGTCGTGTTTTCCTTATCGCACGTTATAGGCCAGTCAGTTTAGACATTAAAAATCGAAAATTTAACAATAATTCCAAAAGTTCTTGAACTTTGGTCAATTAAATGCTACATAGAGAAAGAAACAAATCTCATTTTGCAACCTTTTCCGAAATCCGGAACATTGTTTAAATTGCAATAATATTGCATTCTGCCTTATGCTTGTGAAAAAAATTCCAGAACTTCTGCAAACTTGACAGATACTTCGGAAAAATATACCGAACAGTTGTATAAACTTGCAACCTTTTACGTTGACCGGAACATGTTTATTTATAATTTTTTTAATTCGTGGTAATTTTTTCGGGCAAGATGGTCTCGAAATAATCACAAAAGTTTTAAAACTTGGTTGCACATGTTTATTTATAATTTTTTTAATTCATGGTAATTTTTTCGGACAAGATGGTCTCGAAATAATCACAAAAGTTTTAAAACTTGGTTGCAAATTCAGAAAACATCTATTCAGATGCATTTGCAAATTTGTACGTGGCCCGGAACTTTATGCAATTCGTAAAAATATGATTTTTGGATTTTTATATTTTTGCAAATTGCATAAAGTCCCGGACCGCGTACAAAGTTGCAAATTTTCAAATGCATCAAAATAGATGTTTTCTGAATTTGCAACCAAGTTTCAAAACTTCTGTGATTATTTCGAGACCATCTTACCCGAAAAAATTACCACGAATTAAAAAAATTATAAACAAACATGTTCCGGTCAACGTGAAAGGTTGCAAATTTATACAACTGTTCGGTATATTTTTCCGAAGTATCTGTCAAGTTTACAGAACTTTTGTTATTTTTTTTGGTCAGTTTATCAAAGAAAAACGTTAATTTTGAATAAAAAAATGTTCCGTACCCTTAAATTGGTTGCAAATTTGATACGTGATATGAAATAATATATTTAATACTACTCCAAGTTTGTAGAACTCTTGGAATTTTTTTTTACAAGCACAAGGCAAAATTCAAAGTTCTTACAATTTCATTATCTCTCTCCGGACCCTACATAAAAGTTTGAAAACTTTTGGAATTATTGTCAATTGATTATCTGAACTGACTGGCCTATTACACTTGGAAAGATAGGCCTAAAACTTCGCCCGACACGACTGTTACGCTTTTCTAGGTGTGAGTATCAGCTGTATTCGTATATGCTTGCCGTTGTTCTTTTATCGATAAATAATGAATTTTCAAAACGCTACAGTATAAGTTGGAGATAGCGATGATGAAGTCAGGTTTATAAATTTTTGAAAGATGCTAAATACGAAAGTATGAGTATGGTATCAAAATATTATTACTATTAGATTATGTATTATTGTGAAGTGCAGAATTGATTATAATTGTTATCAATAATTTACAATCTATTCGTATAATGATAATCAGTGATCGGAAAGGATAGTTGAAGGAAGAAATTATTTCAAAATTTTTTATTTTCGCTTAACTATATTTAAACATCAAGTTTACTTATGAAAACTCAGAGTAACTGTATTAATTTCTTTTGAATGAATGTGATTTAAGAATTAAAAATGATCCAACAAAGTGTACAACAATATAACTATAATGAACTGAAAACAGATGTCCCCTTCTTAAGTTACCACAACTAATTTTTACTAACATTGAATGTACTGATTAAGTTCATAATTGGTCTATATTTTCATAATGATTTATAACAAAATGTTTACTTTCATTATTGTTATTATTATTCCTGTATTTGTTATTATTTTCTGTTAATTACTCCTATGGTGTGAAAAGCTTTTATTTAAACTAAACAAAGTTAATTTTTAGTTTTGTTTTTGAAAACATTTTTTTTTCGTTTATTTTACTTAAATAGCGACTACATTTTCATCGTTGATTGCAACATATCAAGATTAAAAAAAAAACACTTATCAATTACAACGTTCTATGAAACAATATATTATACAAATCGTTCTTTTCAATCATTTAACAATATCTAAGAGCCAGACAAAGGCTAAAAGTTCATCATTAAAATTAGGTTGATTATCGGCATAGTAGGTTCCTCATTGACCTTTTTTTTTTTTCGACGCCTTCCTATTACCTTTTGGTTTTCCTGTCTATTGTGTGGAACTGTTTTGATTCGAGGAAATTTCTTAAAATGCTGGTACCCTACGGTCCAGATGATTTCATAATTATATTTAATAGTGCTGCCTTAACGATTTATAGATTAATTAATTTTAATGCTCCACTCAGTTTTCCTCTGTCTGATGCTTAGCGATTTTATCTGTTCCTCTCTCTTTATCGAGATAATGGCCAAATTGTTCCGAGCGGCCCTGGGACAATGAACCCTCTGCAATGTTATGAGGTTGGGGATTCTTGAGGATGATGTACAATTTTGATCGTATTTGAAAAATTCCATCATGGTAAAATACGCGAAATTTTGAATAGACCATATATATATATATATATATATATATATATATATATATATATTCAATTAAAAGGAGAAACATTATCGGTCTATGTCGCATATATTAAAGTACCTGCTGACACGTGTTTCGGAAACTTTGGTCCTCATCAGAACGGCGTAGCCAATTATGGGATAGGAAAACTTGGCAATGAAAACAACAAACCAAAACGACAACTCTTGCTGCCGAAGGCAATCACACATTTGTTGGGTTTTGTTCAAACTCTCCGATTTGGAGGATTTTGTAAAACTCTGGCCACAGAGGCGATCAATGCCATCTGTAAGAAACACGTATTAACGGCTGCTTCAATATATATTGCCCATATATATATATATGTGATAATTTTTTAATTTTTCTTGGGAATGTGGCTTAGAAAAATGGAGATTTATTTGTCTTTGCTATTTGATAATTTATTCCTTCATTCCAAAGTTTCGGCTTTACAAAGCCTTTTTCAAGGACTGCAATGGAGAGAGAGAAAAAACTATTGTCACCAAAGTTACAGTTAAAAGTTAAATTTCTTTTTCTTAAAGAACACTGAAAGAACATAACAATTTTTACGAATATCACAGAAAAAATTTTTAACTATTAAACTAGTTAAAAATTTTTTCTGTGATATTCGTAAAAATTGTTATGTTCTTTCAGTGTTCTTTAAGAAAAAGAAATTTAACTTTTAACTGTAACTTAGGTGACAATAGTTTTTTCTTTGGAATCAATTTATTTCATTAATCTTATACACAAACTTTGACTTAATTCATATGTACGATTGTTTACTTTTTCACCCACTGTACTTTATATACACGTATGGCGTGCAAATGATATTAAACTCACTGAGATTCGTTTAATTGACCGGTGGCCTGGACGTTTCAAGAAATATGAACGATAAATATATATATATATATATATATATATATATATATATATATATATATATATATATATATATATATATATATATATAGCCCATATATGGCCTAGACCGATTGTTTTGATCCTTTCAATTAATATTTCCTCGCGACAAATTTGCTTCTTTCTAGTATGTTTCCTTGGTCCAATATCATGCGGATGGCATTGATTGCCTTCGTAGCCAAAGTTTGACCACATCTCCCAAATCGGAGAGCTCGCACGATACCCCACAAATGTGTGATTCCAAGTTTTTCATCCCATACGTGGCAACGGCGTTCTGATTAGCACCAAAGAGTCTTAAACACGTGTCAAGGGCCGTGTTAATATATTATGTCTAGACCAATAAGTTTGATTCTTTTAATTAATATTACCTGGCGACAAATTTGCTATATATATATATATATATATATATATATATATATATATATATATATATATATATATATATATTTATATAAATGGCAGAATTATTTCTCATCTCATCAATTTTCCTTTTCGTTTCAGAGAAATGTCGAAAAATAGCTCGATTCAGTCCTCAAAGTTAATTCTCGTTAGCAGATGAAGTGTGCTGATTATTTAAGAAGACTCTTGAGAAGGTGCTAAAGAGAGAGCTACTAAAGCTATCCAAGATTGGCTTGATTTTGATAAACTGCGACTTAATATAAAAAACACAAGATACATGGCATGCAATAGTACAAATTATAACGTACCTAATTACTGTGATCTGGAATTTGAGAACTCTTACTTAACACATAACATAATGGGACAATGTCAAGTATTTAGGTGTTGATATTGGCAAATATCTTAGATGGGATCAGTATGTCATTGCGCTAGTTGAAAACATTTGAAGGATTTAATACAGAATGTAGCGTATCCGTGGAAGTAAAGAACAACTGCTAATTATAGAACACACTAGTATGGAGTGAAATATATGACAAAAAATTAAATTAACTAAATGTAGTGCACAATTAGGTACCTACATATTAAAAGTTATGTTCAGTAGAGATAGATACTTTTCAACTGTTTCCTTTTTTGATGAAAATATTTTAAGTATCAGATGTCTTTATTTCCTAACATATTCAGCATTCTACCATAAAAATAGTCATCATCTCCAGCTAATATCTCATTCTCATGACACTCGAGCAAAGAACAATATATAAGTATCAAATTCAATCATTACATAAAGTGATCATAAAAAATTCTATAGTAATTTGAAAATTATTAAACAAATTTCCACAGGGAGCTGGTTATACGTATCCCGCAACGCAAAATTGGTTTTCAATATCTTTGGTGGAGGGCACTCTGGGTTGTTATCCGGATAATGTTTCCGACCACGATTTGTATAGGGGAAATTTATGTTACATCACTCTGAGTCAAATAAGCTGCACTAATAAGATCAAAACAGCTGTATGCAGTTTTTGAGTCTGGGTGACTTGACGTTTGTCTATAATGCACCGTTGGATTGTGAATGCAGATTTTGCGTTGCGGAATACGTATAACCAGCTCCCTCGGAAAGTTGTTTGATAATTTTCAAATTATTAAAGAACTCTTCTTGCTCACTTTATGTAATGTATGTATGATTGACTATGGTCAACAAGTATGTTTTTCATGATTTGGTTGATCAATTTCAATGTTCAAAAGAAACTCTTCTCAAAGGTTTATTGCATAATATTACACCAAAAGTTTTCAATACACTGCCCCTAAAAATAAGAAAATCAAGTACTGTGAAGATTTTCAACAAAAAGTATAAACAATATATTTGTTCAAACTATAAGTTTGAAGCATTATTATGAAATGAGTTTGTAAGTTTAGAATTCGTAAATGTATTCTCAGTGGGTACTCATTCAATGTTAGATTTATTCTTCTCTGTTTCCTATTTCTACTTGCACATTCGAATATACGATTATTATAATAGCATAAATCATACACATATAATTAGACACTCGACATGTATATCAAATTTCTTTTTAAAAGTCTATTGAAATTTGTACATACAAGTGTTGTAGACTTAGGTGCAAATAGCAAAAGTCTGATTCCTAATATTCAGTTATAATATCACATGCGAAACATCACGAGAGCACAGCTCGAATGATGTTTTAAGAAAAGACGTCGAGTGACGAAGTCAGTATTTTCGATTGCTCGAGTGGTATTCGTTACCATTATATAACGACTAAAAAATATTAATTTTTTTGACAAACGTCAAAACATGGTCAATATGAAAACGTTCACATTTTGACGCGAGGAGAAACACCAAAACGATGATATCACGTCGTTAAGGGTATATTCACTTATCAATACGTAGTAGTTATGCAAAATTCACGGATTCTATTGGCTTATTCATACATGAGTTATATAATCAATTATGATATCACAAGAGCATCGAAAATAATCGAATATACTTCCGAGTCACGAGACGTATTTTGCGAAACATCACGAGAGCGCAGCTCGAGTGATGTTTTAAGAAAAGACGTCGAGTGACGAAGTCAGTATAACGATTATTTTCGATTGCTCGAGTGGTATTCGTTACGATTTTATAACGAATAAAAATTATAAATTTTTTTTTGACAAACGTCAATACACCGTGAATATGAAAACATTCACATTTTGACACGAGGCGAAACACCAAAGCGATTATATCACGTCGTCAAGGGTATATTCACTTATCAATACGCAGTAGTTATGCAAAATGTACGGATTCTATTGGCTTATTCATATATGAGTTATATAATCAATGCAAATGTGTTTCACTAAAATTAGATATTTTTTGTGCAAAATGAATGAATAAATAAAAGAAAAAATAAATATATAGGGCCGTAAGAAAATTTCGAAAATAGTGGTCCAGGGGATCCGCACCTGCACCTACTGTTGACTTTCGATACGCTGCAATAGTCTATTATTTTCGGGGAAAGTTAGGCTTAAATTGTGTTCATTGTTTCCACCTACATCTAATTATAAGATGTTACTCGGCGCTTTTACCATAATCTTCCTGCAACAATTCATTATATATGCCAATAAAGATTAACGGCATTAAGTAACCTGGTCCCATTCAACACTACACACCCAACAACCTGCGCCTTTAGTGGTGAGCCTAAACGAAGTGAAACCTGGAAAAGCAATACTTTCAAAGTACCTCTGAAATTCAGGATGAAAAAAATCTTGGACTGACAGAGGGTCATTAAAACGCAATATGCATTATAAATATTTACTGCCCGATCGTAAAACACCACTTTACAACAGAGAAATTGTACGTAGACTATGTTGTCCTTGCCGAACAAATAATATAAGATCCAGAATTTTTGCGTGTCGATTTGTTGAACGGTATTGTAATTTGTACTTACAATAGTGAATGGGTTATCGTTTTGCAAATTGCACTCCCCGCGTCATAATTTCTATTAGTTAATGGGCCTCTGAAGTCAGAGGTATGGTGCTGCGACTATAGGTCAAGGTAAAGTCTGGTCTCAACTTCTGTCCTATTGAGTATCTCTCGCTTTGTGGGTAGGCGATACGGTATGTGTTATGATAAATTCGAGCATTACACGTTTATAACATTAGTTGCTGGTTGCGCAACGGAACGCGGTCCGACAGAACGTTGGATAAGGAATTGTTTTCGAATGAAAAATTATCAGTATGGCACCCGCGTCCACCTCTCAGCGTTTATCAGCTTTAAGACGCATTTCGAAATTTCTAGCTAACCGGTGAAGTAACAACATCCTTATCGTTTATTACTTCGTGAAACGAAGCGAAATATTATTATTATTGAGTCCAGAATTTGCGAAATGTTGAGTGTAGTTTGATATTCAAATTCAGAAAAAATGGAGATGAAAAACCAAATTATTTGAAATCTTCTTATATAGTAAATGGAGATGTTAAATTATACGAAAATTTCCATGAATATGGAAAATATTTTGTGGATTATACAATATGCAAAATATTGGGTTGTGAACAATATTCAATTTGAGAAAAAATGGAGAGGAAACAGAGTTTATTCAATATTTTTAGGTCAGAATGGAGATGAGAAATCATACAAATATAGAAACATTATTATGTACAGTAGAATATGCAAAATATTAGGTGTTGATGAATTATAACACTGAGAAAAAAGGAGATGAAAAATGTTTTTTGAAAAGTTTCTCGGAGAAAATTTTTATGAAAATTATATAAACATTTTTGTGGATTCTAGAATGTGCAGAATATTAGGTATTGACGAATATACAGTATGAGAAAAAATGAAGATGTGAACAGAGTTTGTTTGATATCTTTTCAGAATGAAGATGAGAAATCGTATAAGTATTTTCATGAAAAATATGGAAACATTATTATGGGCTCTAGAATATGCAAAACATAAAGTTTGTTTGAATACTTTTCTGTAGAATATGGAGATGGAAAATTATATGGAAACTCTCATGAAAGTATAGAGTTTGAGGAAAAATAGAGTTCACATCTCTATTTTTGATTTCAGAGTTTGATACCTTTTTGCTCAGAATGTAGACGAGAAATTATACAAATATTTTTATGAAAATTATGGAAACATTATGATATCTACAATGAGCAAAATATTTGGTGTTGATGAATATTCAAATTGAGAAAGAATTAAGATCAAAAAAGTTTATTTGAAAACATTTTCGAAAAATGGAGATAAAAAGTCATACGAAAATTTTCATGAAAAATATAGAAAAATTTTTATAGATTCTAAAATATGTTAAATATCGGGTGTTTATTAATATTCAATTTGAGGAAAATGGAGATATGACCATGGTACATTTGATATATTTTTCGGTAAGAATGGAGATGAGAAATCATACAAATATTTTCATAGAAAATATGGAATCATTATTATGGACTCTAGAATATGCAAATTATTTGGTGTTGACGAATCTTCAAATTGAGAAAAAATGAAGATGAAAAAAGCTTGTTTGAAAACTTTTTCGTAGAAAATGAAGATGTGAAATTACATGAAAATTTCATGAAAAATATAGTAAAGTTTTTGTGTTGCCTAGAATATACAAAATATTTGGTATTGATAAATATACAATTTGAGAAAGATGGAGATGTGAACTTATTCGATATACTTTTTCCTCAGAATGAGAAATCATACAAATATCTTCATGAAAAATATGGGAACCTTAAAGGCTCCAGATTATGCAAAATATTGAGTAAGTATTGATGAATATTCAAATTGAAAAAACATGAAAATGAAAAAAGAGTTTGTTAGAAATTTTCTGCGTAAAAAATTTAAATGGGAAACGAAACAAGAATGTTCATGAAAAATTTTTAAAATCTATATAATTATATACCTATATATATATCATAAATAATATATATATATATATATATATATATATATATATATATATATATATATATATATAAATATAAGTATATAGATATTATAGATTCAGAATATGCCTGATATTGGATGTTGATAAATAATCAAATTGATAAGAATTAGATATGACAAAGAGTTTGTTGGAAATATCATTTGGGGAAAATAGAGATGAGAAATCATAAAAAAATTTCAGACTTGGGGGATGAATATTCACATTAAAAAAGGTTGACATGAAAACATTTGAAACCTTTTTCGGAGGAAATGAGTATCATGAAAAATTAAGTAATAAGCATGGATTCTACAATACCCAAAATTAGGGTGTCGATGAATATTCAAACTAAGAAATAATATAGATGAAAAACAAAATTATTCGAAATCTCTTTCTGAGAAAACGAGATCAGAAATCATACAAACATTTTCATGAAAAATTTAGTAACATTATGATGGATTCTAAAATATTCCAAATATGTGCTGATACTCAAATAAACAAAAAAGTGAGAATCATAAAAAATTTTTCATGAGAAACATATGAATGAAAAACAAACATATTTCAAATCTTTTTTAGCAAAGAAAAAAATTATTGCAAACTTTGAAATTATTATTCATAAAGATACCAATTTACAAAGGCTAAAATTCCTTCGAATGAAAAATAAGTCATCTTCATCCTTGTACGAAACAAAGTTTTTTACTTGAAACAGACAGAAACATTTCCTTCGTACAATAACGAAATGGTCACATTCATTTCCTTAATATATTCGAGTTCCCCGATTGATGACAATATAGACTAGGCATCGCCTCGAAGATTATAAAACGTCCTCTTAATGAATCGAAAGATAGACTTATCAGATTTCATCATTTAGTCTAGCTTGATGAATATCGTAATTAAACATATAACGTAAATATTCATTCTCTCGGAAACAACATAATTAATTTGAGATCGAACTAAGTCTAAATTAGCCGTTATGCAATTTATTATCCCTATTTTAATCATCCACGAGAAAAACCGGTGTTATCGAAAAATTCGAAACACAAATGTTAAATAGGTTATCATAAAAAAAAACGTTTGGATGCTTCTTTTACTGATTGCTTTCCGGTTATTTTTCGTCCAAAGGATTACGCTTTATATGTTATGGCGTTGTATTAGATTTAAATAACAGGTAAATTAGGATAAAAACTGCATTTCACATGACATTCCTCCTATTTTTCTATCAGAATATTCGACCAGAAATTTTTAGCAGGATTTCACTTTGAAAACCTGCTTATTAAAATGGGTGCGATTAGCAAAGTTGGACCTAGGACCAAGATAGTTTTTCGTTTCATGACTTTTTATGATGCTTGGCACCAAAAACTCAATATATATATATATATATATATATATATATATATATATATATATATATATATATATATATATATATATATTTAACTAAGATATATTGCCGTATTATTGAAAACTAAGTAAAAAGTGGGTACTCGGCAAAGAGAGGGGCTGGATAATTGACAAAACAACCAATTGCCAATTTACATCTATATTTCGGCCCTATGTTGGGACCTTCATCAGGATGCTGAAAATTACACGCGAATCAGACCAAATAAACAGGTACAGAGTTAAAAGCTTACTTACACATTGGCTAGTTGTACATAATAAGTTCTAGAGAACAATTTGTAAAATACATATTAATTTAGCAATATTAAGATCCTAGCGATACCGTGACACATAGAATTCAACAAAACAAAAAACAAAGAGGTTATAAAATACAATTCACGTCAAAAAACGAACCACAGAGAAATACCACCAACACGCTCGACCGCCAGACAACCATAAAAGATCTTCTTATTCTTCCAAAGAGTGTTCAGAATCAAAGTTATTATCTGAGTTGGGCCCATTGAAGGTAAGTAAATAGCTGTAAATATTGCTCAAACTATTGATGTCTGTCTTCTTATTAACACATAACTTGTTCTCGTTAATAAAACACATTTCCAGGAAATTTCGTTTTTCAAGATTTGTTTGTGAAGCTAGAATTTTGGCATTATCGAAATCGAAATTATGGTCAAAGTTCGCTGCATGCATGGCAAGGGCACATCTATCCGGGTGCAACCGAATGTCACTTCTGTGCAATGAAAAATGTCTTTTAAGCGTCTGAGAAGTCTGCCCGATGTATATACCTGGACAACCAAGGCAAGGAATGGAATAAACACAATCCGAACGATTCAGGAGTGGCACTCTGTCTTTTAAATGTGAAAAGATGTGTCTATTGGTAAACAGGTTATACCTAGCAATCTTGATGTTCTCAACCACAGCAAAAATGTGAGACAACTTGCTCGTGAGGGAAGGAAGAAAAGGAAGCGAAACAAACCTTGTTGGAAGAACTGACACCGACATGTCTGACAGTGGATGGTCCTGCTGTAATCCGACTGTACCGGGTAACACGATCTCTTGCTCCGCAGTGCTGCTCTGCAAACCAGGTGTCAAGGGCTCCAGGTTCGTTGGTAACACTCTGTTGACATGCGATTGGAAAATCACATTGTTTAGAACTTTTCTAGGGTATCCGTTATCCAGAAGAATGTTGAAAAGTCTTCTCAGTGCCCCCTCTCTTAGGTCCTCATGAGCAATTCCAGTGATTCTGTCCTTCAAATTCTTAATTACGTTAATCTTCATTTTATATTCGTGATTCGAATTGAAATGAAGGTACCGACCTGAGCTAGTATCCTTTCTGTACCAGTCCAATTTTTTGTTGAATTCTATGTGTCACGGTATCGCTAGGATCTTAATATTGCTAAATTAATATGTATTCTACAAATTGTTCTCTAGAACTTATTATGTACAACTAGCCAATGTGTAAGTTAGCTTTTAACTTTGTACCTGTTTATTTGGTCTGATTCGCGTGTAATTTTCAGCATCCTGATGAAGGTCCCAACATAGGGCCGAAATATAGATGTAAATTGGCAATTGGTTGTTTTGTCAATTATCCAGCCCCTCTCTTTGCCGAGTACCCACTTTTTATTTTTTTTTATATATATATATATATATATATATATATATATATATATATATATATATATATATATATATATACAGGGCCGGATTTAGGCATGGGCCACATGAGCCCGGGCCCAGGGCGGCAAATTTTGAAGGCCAGTTAAATTTTGCTAAAAAAAAGAGCGTTTTATGTAGAATTTTTGTTTCCACTCAGATTTATACACTAATTACTCAACAGATATTGAAGCTCCTTCTTTTTCTTGTTGAATGTCATCATTTGAAAGGTCTGTGTAAAGAAAAGGCATCCACAGAAAAAATGTCGCTGTCAGAATTGAACAGATATATTTTGTCCAAAAATCTCCAGAACTTATAACCAAATGTAAGGGTAGCTCTTATGATGTTTTTGTGTACACCAGCCAGAAACTGTGCAGCATACGTTCATTTTCTATTCTTTCACGAGTAAAAAATTTTTTAAGATCAAATGTTGGCCAGTAAAGGTAAGTTAACTCAGCTATTTTAACCATAGAAAAAGACTTTACGTGTAAGCTTGACTCTAATGATGTCGTTGATACATTCGCTAATATTAAAGCTAGGCGTGAAAAAATCTGAAAACTTGAGTCTAAACTTTTTGAGAAGTTTCACTATGAATTGAATGTTTCAGCTCTCAATAAACAGGTTTATCATTGAATCGTTTTCGATTTCTTGATTTCCTGATGTTACAATCCACTTTGAAAAAAAAACAAATTGATTTTTTTTTAGTATATGTTGGTTTCAAAATAAGTGAAAAAAATTTTAATTTTTGAATGGTTGGTAAACAATAATGAGACAAAAAACAAAATGATGAACTACTGGTTTTTTTTCTAATCTCGTCGGCAACAAGTGACGAAACATGTAACTTTTCCTTTAATCCATATTTTTCCGTTAATTATGATTGCAATAATTGTACTATGTTTAGTTTAACACTTAGAACGATATCTTGATGTGTGAAAGGAAATTATAGATTCTCTGCAAATATTCCACATAACAAAGTACTAATTAGCAATCATTCCTTGATCATAGTGAGGTTATATAAAGCTATGGCATTATCAAGAAGTTATTCGAATTTATTTTAAAAAAATTGATGTTCAAATAGTATTATTTTAGGTGTGGCAAATTGTCGCGTTTGGGAGGCGGGAGAAATACGTTGGGCCCATGGCCGTAAATTCGTAAATCCGGCTCTGTATATATATATATATGAATATATATATATATATATATATATATATATATATATATATATATATATATATATATATATATATATATATATATATATATATATATATATATATATATATATATATATATATATATATATATATATATATATATATATATATATATATATATATATATATATATAAAATCTCTTGAAAATTATTAGCAATAACAGGCTTGTTGAATCTCAAAAAACTCGATTTTATTAAAAAGTTGACGTTTCGCCACGACATTCGTGGCTTTATCAAAACTTTTCCTGGAAAAGTTCTGATAAAGCCACGAATGTATATATATATATATATATGTATATAATATATATATATATATATATATATATATATAATATAATATATATATACATATATATATATATATATATATATATATATATATATATATATATATATATATATATATATATATATATATATATATATATATATATATATATATATATATATATATATATATATATATATATATATGTATATATATATATATATATATATATATATATATATATATATATATATATATATGTGTGTATATTATTATGTATTTTAGCGTTGTTTACACGATAAAGGGCGCAATTTTTAAGCAATAGAGTTGAAAGTTTGTATCTAGGTAGTTTGGTATGATATCTTGAATGGGATTGGTTTTGGTTCGACTTGGTTGGGGGTTGAAAAAAAGGGGAAAAAATTAATCATGTTTACACGATAAAGGTCGCAATTTTGGAGTAATAGGGTTGAAAGTCTGTAGATAGGTATCTTCGAAAGATATCTTGGATGGGATTGGTTTTGGGGTTTGATCCCCTGGGGGACGAAATAAATTATGTTTCCATGATAAAGGGCCTAATTTTGCAGCAATAGAATTGAAAGTTAGTGAGTAGATAGTTTCGTAGGATATATTGGCTTTAGTACGAACTGCTTGGGGGGTTGACCCCCCCAGGAGAGGAAATAAATATTGTTTACACGATAGAGGGCGAAATTTCGGTTTTTTGGATTTGGATTAAAAATCATAATTGAATGAATAAATTTTTTTTATTGGATACGTTTTGAAAACCTGCTTTTTCAATGCAGCTCGCTGCGATAGAGTTTTTATTACTATATTCCTTGGAACGAAATCTGTTAATATTTTTCAGAATTTTCATATTCCAAGTAGACTTTTTTTGAAATTCTAACTCCTCTTCAAAAAAAATCTTGAGAATCAATAGTATACCTACATTAAAAAATATACCTATGTATAAAATTCATGTGAGACTAGTTAAAAGGAATATACACATATTATGACTGAAAGTTAGTTCAATTTGGTAAATCTTCCCTGCAGGCATCCAAGCATGTCCACGTATTCTATGCTTATTGTGTATTAATGGTGACTACAATATCCTTCTAGGAGAAATGGTCAATTTCCTAGGTATAACATTAGACATACACCTAGGATGGTCTCCACATATTAATAAAACTAGGAAAAAGTGAAACTCCATACTATATACCCTTGTGGTCATCAAAAGCGGGATAAACTCTGATTGTGTTCGCACTTTATATTTTTCTAACTTTCAGTCTGTTATGTCATATGGTATTATCTTCTGGGGTAATTCGCCTCCTGTGAAAGATATTTTTTATCTCAGAAAAGAGCTATGAGAATTATGTTCAGTTTAGGTTAGAGAGGATCTTGTCGAGGTGTTTGTAAAGCTAATTATATATTAACGTTTCATGTTTGATATATCTATCGACTTATGATCTTTTTAAAACTGCATCCGAATTATGTTAACAAATATATAAATAAAAATGCAACCCGATGAATATTTTCGTTTCATCTACCTATGCACTATAGCTCTAGGTTTGCCAACGGCCCTTCATATGTGGCTATTCGAATTTTTATTCTATTGCCTAGGTGTCTGCGGTTAACTGAAAGTATTGGGGTCTTCAAAAAGCACCTAATATAAATATCTCATTGATTGTGAACCATATTCTATTAATGAGTTTGTAAGTTTCTGTAATATTTGAAGCTATTTTTCTTTGTTTTGAATCGTCAAACTTTGTTCTTTATATGATCATTATTTCGACTTGTTTCACTTGTACTGAGAATACTTATTGGGATGAATAAATTGTATTGTATTGTATTGCATCGTATTGTATTTAAATTCGATGTAAGTATCCTTAATTACTAAAATGGCTCAGAAGACTTATTATTATGTATTTGCATAATTTTTATTTATAAACTACTCTCATAAATGCAGATTTATCTTGTCTGGTTGACCCCCGGGACGTTTGAAGGTATTTAAATTGTAATTTTTGAAAAACTAGAAATTTTGTGCTTTCTTAGATTTGCATCTGCAACTCCTACAATATGGGACAAAACAATTTTCCGACAAGCACAATATGCATTGAACGATAATATGAGAATTCAAATCAATTCGAAAGATTGGAAATCACGTCAGTATTTTCCACATAAATGAAATATGGAATTAACCGAATGAATTTTTGAAATACAACACGCGTTTGAATTTTCAACACAATTCGAACATAATCGAAGAATCCAAATTGATCTTCGAAATACATAAAAAACTCTGTGAAATTCATTTCAATTTTGACTTAAAATTATAAATACAATTTTCTTTGATATGTAACGAAACGATTTTCCAACAGGCGAAGTCAGTTTCAGAGAACCTAAACGGAATTCTCGAGATAGAATAACACTACATTATAGTTTATACGATAAAACATAATGGAATAATTGAAATAAATTCCCGAAATGAGAAAATGCGTCATCATTTTCGACAATCCTTCATCAAAAAATCGTTAGAATTAAGTAAATTTTGAGTTAATAACAAACAACTTATGTCTTCAACTTTCTGCAATATGGAACGAAACGATTTTCCAACCAGTGAAATCAGATTTAGTGCATAATTAGAGGATCTAAATAAATTCTCAACATAGAAAAAGAAGCCAATATTTTCCATATAATAATGGAATAATTCGAATAAATTATCGAGATGAGAAAACGATATCTAAAACATTCTTTAATATGGAACGGCACAATTTGCCAATGAGTAGATTCGGAAATAAAACATAATCAGGGAATCCTAATAATTTTTCAAGACAGAATAACACGTCAGTATTTTCCATATAATATAACATGAGATTTTCGGAATCCTTCAGGGTGACAACGCACGAGCCGCCAACCGCCGCGGTTGGCGGTGGAGCGGTAACGTCTGTATCTTCCACAATACTGAATAAGAAACTCCGTTAGTGAAACTGATTAAATTTTGACTTAATACGAAAAGACTCATATTTTTGACTTTCTGCAATATGGAACGAAAATATTTTCGAACAAGCGGATTCGGTAATATAGCATAAAATTTTTGAGATGAAATAACACGTCTGTATTTTTATACAAGAATATGAAATATTCCAAATTCATCATCCAGAAACGAAAATATGGCAGTATATGCGTGAATATTGCATTATACACGTCGTTGAAACTGATAATATTTTGACTAAATATGAGATATTTATAACTTTCTGCAATATGGAACGAAAAGATTTTCCAACAAGGGGAATCCGTATCGAAACAGAATGAGGGGATATGAATAAAATAGAATAATACGACAAAATCTTCCACATAATAGGACATGAAATATTCCAAGTTCATTCTCGTAATAAGAATACACGTCAGTACTTTCAACAATGCTGCATTAGAAACTTCGTTGAAACTTCACATTTTGACTCAATACGAAAAATACTTATATCTATAACTTTCTGCAATATGGAACAAAACTATTTTCGAATATGTGAATTCGCTCATAGAGCATAATCACAGAATATAAATAAATTTTCAAGATAGAACAAAACGTCAGTATTTGAACATCAAAGAACATAAAACATTGCAAATCATCGAGATAGGAAACCATCTCACTATATGCGGAAATACGCATTAGAAACTTCGTTGAAACTGATAATACAACATGAAGTATTCCGAATCCATTCTCGCGATAAGAAAACACGTCAGTACTTTCGATAATACTGCATTAAAAACTTCGTTGAAACTAATTAAATTTCGACTCAATATAACTTTCTGCATTATGGAACGAAAAGATTTTCCAACATGTGAAATCATTAGCATTAAAGCATAATCATATGATAAAACTTCGAATATAAGATAACGCGTAAGTATTTTTAAGATAATAAATTATAATGAATAAATCCGAATAAATTCTCGAGATAACAGAACGCGTCAGTATTTTCGACAATACTCCATTTTATGAAACGCCGTGAAAATGATCGAAATGGTTACTCGTAACAGATTTATATCCGATCATATCCCATAGTTCTTCGCAATATGGAAGAAAACCATTTCGTAACAACTGAATCGACGTCGTAACATAACGCATTCAACGTCAATAGCGAAGCAAATAATTTCTCGCGACCAGACATCGTGACAGCAATCGAAATCGCCGCATTCATCGAAACGCTCGTAAAATTATCGCGATTTCCCCCGATTTCTTCAACTCTTTGCGAATAGGAAACTCCCACACGACACGACAATGCCGTACGACAAATATCCCGGTACTTCTCCCCATTCGACGCCCACGCACTCGGACGAGAATATCTTCTCGTAAATTGACGAGCGCCATAATTCACGCAATAAAGGAGGCGATAAAAATGAAATACAAGCGGAATATCGAAACGCGGTGAACAATATCGAAAACGGAATGGGCGAAATATTGACGTCACGGCCTCCCTCGACGGTGCCGACAATACTTCGATCGAACTCGAGGTCAACATCAGTATTTCAAAGGCTAATTGACATAAATTCGTCGATAAATAATGCTTTCCAGTTCGTTTGTTCAATAATTAAACAAATGTATACTCGATCTCACGGTAAACCATAGATACGTATAATTGGAGTGAATTATTCATTCTATTCTGTGCACGATTCGCCTTTGTTTCGATAACATACAGCCGGTCCGAAACGTCGATACGTAATCGAGTTATGCGGTCTGATAGGATCACGTTCTGAAGTAAGTGAAATAAATTTACAAATCCAAATTAACACATTTTACTAAGAGAGTTATTTGATGGGAAAAACTCTATTTTTTCACGAAGTTTTTTCAGCATTTGGTGAAATAGTTATTTATTGCTTCAATATGGGGTTACACTGCACCGTGACCTTAAGGTCTATTCTGCCCCCCATCAGAGCTGTTTTCACTGCTGCGCCTACAGCTTGCCTTCTTGTTCCAGGGTATTAATGAACTCTAATATCTGAGAAGGCTTCAAGGAGCTTACGCTTTCTCCTACAAGTTTCTAGTCTAAAGCATTCTTTTCGTTGCCTTGCGATTGCGAGGCATTCTGTTACCAGGTGAACAGGAGTTTTCTCCTCCTCCTCCCTAAAGAATCTACACTTGTCAGTTTTTGATAAATCTAATCTCATCAGATGTTTCCTGAGGCGACAGTGTCCTGTAAGGAAGCAAGTGAGAAGGTGTAATTTGTTCTTACTGAGATCTAAATACCTTTTGGATCTTGCAGTTTTGAAAGAACTTTTTGGAGCGATCCATCCGTAGAAGATTCCTCTTCTCCCGAAATTCTTTCTTATAGGTGCATTTTCCTATACCATAGAAAAATTATTGGCCAGTAAAGGGCGTTAGTGATCCCTTTCTGGCAAGTAATTCGGCCCATCGTCCCCTTTGATTCCCGAGTGAATGGGAACCCAGACTAGAAAGATCTTTTTATTTTTGCCTATTTAGTTCAGTTTCCTTTGGCACTTCCACATCAACATTGAATCATGACATGGGAGCTCAGTGCTGTGATAGCAGCTTGGCTATCAGAATGGATCATTATGTTCCATTTCTGATAGTTTCCTTCTAGGTTCATTATACATATTTCGATTGCCAGTATTTCTGCCTGAAAGATGCTCGAACAGGAGCCTAACGACAGTGCGCACTTGGTGCCTGTCCCATATACTCCAGCACCAGCTCCTGTCATGGTTTTAGAACCATCTGTGTACTGTATGGTATTTTATTTGAAAGTTGGAGTGGTGGATTCTCTTTCCCATTCTTCTCTTAAGTCGTATTTTATTCCATAAAATACATACTATTGCAGTGTATCGAAGAAAAGCAGTCAAGTGCGGGAGAAGTTTTTCTATCGGTGATCGACACCTGAGGGTAGATCAAATAAAGATTTATTATTATTATTATATTGCCGAACTCCACAGCTTCTGCAGATTGATTTAGAGGGTTGAAATTTGGTATGTACATTGAGATTATGTTGACTTAAAATCATTTTGTGGTTTAAACTATTTTTCTCAAACGCACTGCATTTTTTTATAAAATACCGTAGAAATAGAGCTCTGCTGCTCACGCCTTTTTTGCTTAGCATCATAGTGAAGTTTTTCTCAATGCTTAATTTATTGCTCATTACATCACTTGGAAGGTTCGCTGATGAGATGTAATTGGTTAGAGAGGATCAGGCACTCTGACTTTTAATTCTCCCACTATCTGTACCTTCCTAAGATATTCTGAGGATGGCCTCATGGACTAAACGGTCGATTATTAGATGTAGAGTCATGGTGCCGTTAATATATATAGGGAACAAGAAGATATTCGATGAACCTCTCGTCTTGAGTATCCACACTGATGATAAGTAATAAGCTTGAACCAAATTTCTGTTGTTCTCATGTTGGATTGAATCGTCATGTTTCTCTCATAAACCGTTTTGATGGATGTAAATACGGATTTATCTGTGTTGCGATTCCTTTAGAAGGTTATTCAATGAATTTCCTTTCCATAACTAAAGTTACAAGCAGAACACAACAAAATTTTAATTATTCGAGTAGGTCCAGTTTGATTGACCGTTTTGTCACGATTGACACGATAACGTTGCTAGGTGTGAGCGTCAGTTGAATTCGTGGTGTAAGAATCGTGGTTTTTATCAATGAAAAAATTTAGAATCGCATCTCGACGCGATGCACTTCGAGCAAATAATACGATTTTAGTGAGGGAGGTCTACTGCTCAAGAGTTTTTTTTCTATTAAAATACTTCACCGTCTGTGTTTATTCGACTCCTTAGCTTCCAAGTTACCTGATGATATTAAAGACAGTTAACGAAACGTATGCGTCGAATAATATATCTTCTCGTAAACTTAATCACACCCTTGAACAAACCCACATCATTCAAAGAACCCATTTCGTCGACGCAAAAATGAGTACCTCTTAACGTCATCGAATATAATTGAGAGCCATCTAGGTCACTAATAAATCTACCTGTAGCTGAACATTTCTTTCGGTTAGTAATTATTTTTAATCCTACCTGAAATGAGTCCTGTTTAAAACGTATGTTACCAAAGCATAACTTCCGTCTACATAAAACCGGGTGGAAAAAACTAATTTTCTTTACGTAGAATAATTTGTGAAAGTAATAAAACGGAACGAAATAAATTGGTTTGGCGTTTTTTTCTTCCAAATGTTTTGGTCGTTTTACGGTAGCTCGTCGCAAGCTGCCAGTTTGTGTCCCAGTATTTCCAATCGCTCATTTTTAACCATTTGGCAAATGTTGAAAGACATGCCTTACCTCATTCAAAGAAAGAATTCCTGAATTTTTGGAAAAAAAAATATTGTAACTTTATTTTTTCGATGAGTGATTGTAGACACTAATTTAATCATTTGACATTCCAGAAAAATATGAATGTGTTAAAATATAATTGTATAATATAATTCTATAATTTCTTTATTCAAATTCGTTTCAGGTTATCCGACATTTTTCAGTTTCCACCTGTTAAAATTAAAAATTTTACGAAAGCACATTGTTGCCAAATTTATGCATTGTACGATCGTCAAGAACTTTAGAAGTAATAATTATTCTAAAAAGTGCGGAAAGTGGACCATTTCGCATGAGACTACGGTTGACCGAACAACGCATAGCATTTTCCTCACTGGTTTAGAACAACATGTTTTCTACGAGAGAGCAGAACAAGAGAAAAAAATTTAGCAACACTATTTTTTCAACATCTACATCAACAACTAAACTAGAACTCTATAATTTTCATACATCAGAAAACAATGATCAACTTAATTATTATTAAGAGTCTTATGCAAAATATTTACACCTAGTATTAAAACAATAGATTAATAGTGGAGCTTACTAAATTTTTGCAAAATTCACTTTGCCTATCTGGTACGTTGAAAATACTTTTATCTTAGATCGTTTAAAAAAAATACATAATTCGTTATCAAAAAAAAGGTTGATATCTCTCACGAGTAAGAAAAAAACCCATAACGTTACCTTTCGTCAACAGAAACAAAAATTACCTACTTTGTCTTGGAGGCTGTTTTCACTTCAGCGCGTCATTATTACTTACACACATATATATATATATATATATATATATATATATATATATATATATATATATATATATATATATATATATATATATATATATATATATATATATATATATATATATATATATATATATATATATATATATATATATATATATATATATATATATATATATATATATATATATATATATATATATATATATATATATATATATATATATATATATATATAAATATATACAGTGTGACCCACTTTTAATGGGTGGAAACACCCCTGTAAAATTTGAAGTTGTAAACCGATGTCAACCACTTTTTTTTTGAAATGTCAGGTACTAAACAAAATTTGAAATATATATTTCAATTTTCATAGCATACTACGATATTTTTTCTTAGTAAAAAGTAGGTTTTTTCATTAGGTATTTTTTCAGTGAAAAGATTACCACGCCACTGGATTCAGCGTGCCCCTAAATAGGTATGATCAAAATTTCACAAGAAAATATGCGCAAGAATGACAGGTTCTAATAAATATGATTTCTGAGAACAACAACTATCAAATGCATCATATTCTTTCTGGAATAGTAGCCGGACTTTACTGTTAGAAATTCTAGGCAAACCGCATCCTCTGACTTCATCACATCACAGGTATATCAGATGTATCACAAAAATCTCTTTCTGTTTCCGTAACTGAAGCTATATTCTATAAATTTACTGTAACGGTTCTACGACTTTTTGATTGAAATTGTCACTATGCACTATGACAACCTAATACATAATTTTTCCTGCCTATGTATTGGGATTGGCTGAAATGATATCACTTTCAGTGCATTTATTTTTTTTGAAAGGCTCGTCAATATGAAAACATTCACATTTTCATACGAGGTGAAACATCAAAATGGTTATACTACGTCGTCAAGGATATATTCACCAATCACGCGGCAACTATGCAAAATTCACTGATTGTGTTGGCTTATTCACACATGAGTTATAATAATCAGTTATAATATTACAAGAGCATCGAAAATAATAGATTATACTTCCGAGGCACGAGACATATTTTGGGCAACGTCAAGAGAGCGCAGCTCGAGTGATGTTTCAAGAAAATACGTCGGGCGACGAGGTCAGTATAACGATTATTTTCGTTTGCTCGAGTTGATATTTGTTACGATAATATAACGAACAACCAACACCGCCATAGTTATAACCAAAGCGTTGCATGTTGACAAACGTCAAAAAATCGTCGATATAATACAACACATTATTCTTTATTTGCTTACTTATCATTTGGAATGATTTAGCATCGTCAAGGCTGAGAAACAGTTTGTAAAATAATTTAACAAAGTAATGAAACCTAAAATTGAATACAGTAACACTATAAGAATTGGTAAAAGCAATATGCTTACCTGAAATATTTTAAAATTACATAATAAACAAGATGTCACATTTAAAAATACATAGACACTATATTTGACAATTTAAAAATCCCTCAATAAATGGATAGGTCCAACAACAGTGATTTGATCTTAATTTTTCACTCTTTCATTAATAAATCTCTTAGATACGGTGATAGATGGTTAAAAAGTCTCATAGAGTAATGTAGCTTTTATGCGTGTGGGTTAGCCGATGTTGAGGAATAAGAAGATCATCCCCATTTCTTGTATGATATTCATGTCGAGAGTTTACAGTAGAGAGGATAGCTTGTTTAGATATGAAAAAATTCACATTTTGACACGAGACGTAACACCAAAACCATCATATCACGTCGTCAAGCGTATATTCACTTATCAATACGCAGTAACTATGCAAAATTCGCGGATTTTATCGGCTTATTCACACATGAGTAATCATTTTCATATTAAAAAACCAAAGTATTGGAAAAAATCATGTATACAACTTGAATATAATCTCCTCTTTTTTGCACTCGGGGGTGCAGGGTGCACTCGGGGGTGCAGGGTGTCGCTTTTTACTCTTGTTGTATACATAACTATGCACTAGTACGAAAAAGAACCATTTCCCACACTAAAATGCATGCGGAACAGTACATATTCTGTCAAGCTCGTAGGAAAATGCAATAAAAAAATTTGTAATAAAATTTGTCTGATAATTTATTACAATGCAAAATGAACTAATTATTTTGCAAATATTATTTTCATAATATGACAGTAGTCACTGTCTCCGGGACTGGAAAAAGCGGCCGTATAAAGAATCTTCCAAAAAACGTCAACAAAAGTGACCGAATATTCTTCTCAGATCTTATCTGTGCCACTTCTGGACCAGCCCTGAAATTCGGTACCGCGAACTCCCTGTGTTATTAATTTGATTCGGAACGGGTTTCTGCTACATAAACTATTGTGTCCAACAAGAACTGATTCTTTCCAACACATTTGTTAAGATCTCTTCTCTGGCCGATACCTCGGCGGAGCACGAAATATTGCACTGGTTTTATTATGTATCCTTCTCTCTTCTGCACGTGTCCAGGTGAAGTCGTAAACGAGGTTTTGGGACTTCGTGCAGTTTACCTACGTCGAACAAATGCATGTAATATACCTTGTTAAATGATCCTGTACTATCATTCGATGTTACAATTTAAATAATTCCACTTTCGTTATATTCCTAAGAAAAAACAAAAGTTTAAATACTTTCTGATGAGTTTATTATAGAAGTATAATTCCAGGTATCTGACCCCTGTTTTTTCAAGGAAGAATCGACTTTCGAGATTTCATAACTCACCTATACAAACTTCTTTGGCATGCCAAGCAGTGGCTTCATATTCAAACTGTATACAAGATTTTTTTAAATATTTCGGTTTTTCAATATAAAAATAAAAGTATCCTACATTATTAACGTTTGAAAAACAACGTTCCATTTTTATTGTTTTAGCAGTGACAGTAAAAATAAACAAAATTATTTCAGTCAATAACAATACATAGGCAGAAAAACAATTTCACTTATTGAAGTTGCCATTACTGTAAAACTGTAATCAGATAATCACTGGCGAAAACAAAAATTTCCTATCGTCTTCTGTTTTCGAGTTATGAAAAAAATTAAGATTTTTCGATTTTTAAACACATGTGAATATCATGTTTTTTTTGTGAATTTACGAGATGATAACTTATGTATTCTTGGAGAACTTTTTTCTGAATAATTCAGTAACGACCAGAAAATTTGAAAAAAAAGTTCATTTTCGAGTTCTAAGTTTTTTTTTAATGGGAATCATAGTTGGCTATGCTTTGGTTGGAACGAATTTTTTGTCTTTCTAACCATGTAGGTATCATATTTCGAGTCGCTCTTGATATGTAAATCTTCAACATCGAAAATAATATTTTACGAGATTACCTTTTGCCATTTTTAATATTTATTCCAAAAAGGCGGCTGTCATCTATCACAGGGTTTATTGTTTGGTTTCCGTCATAATATCAATTAATCATTTAATCGTAAAAGTGAAGATTTACGAAAATTACGAGAAATATGATATGTTAGAAAGCCTAGTGTCAAAAAAAGGCTTTCTATTCGAGGTGTATAGGTAACATGATTTTTTTAAATACATTCGTTTTTTAATATAGGTAAAAAATGAAAAAAATACCTTTCATTATTAACGTTTTGAAAAACAGCGTTCAATTTTTGTTTTGGCAGTGACAGTGACATTCGGCAAAAATTTTCAGTCAATCGCAATATCTAGGCATGAAAAATTAGAACAAATATTAAATGGTCAGAGTGCATAGTACCTAACAATTTCAATTATTAAAGTCGCCATTACTGTGAAACGGTAATCAGATAATCAGAGAAAATTTATAAAATACCACTTTAATTACGTGTTATTGATGTGATGGAGTCAGAGGAATCAGTTCGTGTTCTCAGAAAAAAATATCTATGTTATCAGAACCTATCATTCTTGCGTATTTGGAAGAAAAAATCGAAAACTATGAAGTCGTCAACCTTGTGGTAGAAGTATGTTAAAATCAACTTTGGCTGTTAACAAGAACAAACATATAGGTGATGATCCCAAAGTGAAAAAAAATGGAAAAAGTGCTGATAATAATAGCAATTGTACTATTAGTATAAATTTTGTACCGGGTGTCTGATTAAGAGAGGCATCCGGCTGTATCTCAGAAACTATTCGTCCTAGAGACGGTAAAAAATTTTATAACCAAAGTGGCCAACAGAAAATCCTGGAAATTATTTTCAGGTTTCTTAGTTGGCCGCGAGGTGGCGTAACCGCCATCTGAAACTTTTAAAGTGATTTTTCATTGAAATTCTTCTAGTAAATATACCAAAGAAATATTTTCGGTTTAAAGCTGAGCTTTATTCGAGTTATTTTTATTTGACACTTTTTGACGTATCTATTGAAATGAAGAGGTGGGGGTGATTCAATGTTTTTTTGAATAAACGGCTGTATCTCTTGAACGACTGAACGGATTTCAACAAAGTTGATCTCTTTGGGAAAAGCATTTATTGCTTCATCGGAATTATTTCATCTGTTGTCTGTAAAATTTTCAGTTATGCCGGTAGAGAGCGTTCTTTGATATAATAACCGAAAATTGCTAATATCTGTAGAAAGTTAAATGCAATAACATAACTTTTTTCCATAGTAATGTATTGTGATGATTCCAAAATAGGCAAGTGAAAACTGTATCTCGATATCTTATTCCTAGCCTAAAATATCGAAGAAAGAAAATTTAGTCATCATATGATTCAAAAAGACGCCATCACACCGGTATTTATTTTCATTTATCTGTATTCTTTTTTAAGAATCAATAATGAAATTTCATAATTCAATAATTATCAAATAGGTACTAGTATTCTTAGTTCAAAAAATTTTATAAAATCGTTTAGGGACATAATAATCAATAAATATAAATTAGGAAGGTGCAAGAAGGTAGTCATAATATGAAGAGCAGTCCACGAAGGAAAAATAAATGCCTAAAATCAACTTGTCAACAAATATTACGAATGAACTTATAATAGCAGTGTAATGGGTTTTAGTGGCACACACAAATAAGGACTGAAAACTATTGAAATGCATTTACGAACAATGGAGCTGTTGATATTTTTGCGGTATATTTTGAATGTCTTCAAAATGCGGCAATTGCACAAAGATTGAATAGAACTCGATTTCACGCCATGCGAGAATTTGTTGGGCATCTTTGAGAAAATAGAGAATTTTCATCTGAAATTTATAGGGTCGCAGCTACCAGTATTACGCAAATTTCGGACTAAACGAGGAAAAATTCTTGCATGGTATAAACGCCGAATATAGAGCTCTGTATATTCTCTGTGCCAATGCCACATTTTAAAGAAACTGGAAATATATCGCAGTGATATCAACAGCTTCTTTGTTTGTAAAAGATATTTCAATCCTTACTTCTGTGTGCCACAAAACTTATTAAACTGCCACTATATATATAATTTTAGTATTTGCTGACAAGTTGATTTTAGGCATATGATTTTCCTCCATGACCTGCTCTTCATATTCTGACTACATTGCACTTGCATATTATTACATTGTTTATTATGCTCCCACTCGATTTTTTTAAAAATTTTTTGATATAAGAATGCTATTTATCGAAAATCATAAAATTATGAAATTTCATCATTGATTCTTGGGAACATAGAACAGATGAATAAAAATAAATACCGGCGTGATGGCGTCTTTTTCAATCATATATGATAACTAAATTTTTTTTCTTCGATATTTTAGGCTAGGAATAAGATATTGAGATACACTTTTCACCAGCCTATTTTGGCATCATCACAATACACTTCTATGGAAAAAAAGTTATGTTATTGCATTAAATTTTTTAGAGAAATTAGCAATTTTCTGTTATTATATCAAAAAACGCTCTCTACCGGTATAACTAAATACTTGACAGACCACAGATAAAATGGTTTCGACGGAGCAATAAATGCTTTTCTCAACGAGATCAACTTTGTTGAAATCCGTTCAGTCGTTCAGGAGTTACAGTCGTTTATTCATAAAAATATTGAATCACCCCCCACCATTTCATTTCAATAGATACGTCAAAAAGTGTCAAATAAAAATGACTTGAATAAAGCTCAGCTTTAAACAGAAAATATTTGTTTGGTATATTTACTAGATGAATTTAAAAAAAAATCACTTTAAAAGTTTCAGATGGCGGTTACGCCCCATGGTGGCCATTTTAGAAACCTGAAAATAATTTTCAGGATTTTCTGTTGGCCACTTTGGTTATAAAATTTTTTACCGTAAGTCTCTAGGACGAATGGTTTCTGAGATACAGCCGGGTGCCTCTCTTAATCAGACACCCGGGACAAAACAGACGGAATTTGATTGTGATATGTTTAATGAATGAATAATAGTTTGAAAAACTAAAATTTTCAATAGAAGCGAATTTAAAAAGGTGAAAATAATTTAATACAAATCGTGGTCAGGACAACTATCTGGACATCTTGTATCAAAAATGCAGAATCCCGTCGCGATAATACAGACTTCCTGACATGAAAAGTCTAACAAGCACCCTTGGAAAGTTGTTTGATAATTTTTATTCAATTCATGAAGAATTTCCTTGATCACTTTAGGTGATATATTAAATTGACCATGGTCAACTTGTATATTTTATATGATTTGATTTTTAATATTTGAGTACATCGCAATAAGTATTTCAGGAGCGCACTCTCGTGAGGTAGTCCGAAGATTTTAAAAACGCTATGTTGTGAGTGCTTTGAAATCACATACGCCACAGTTGCAGAGTAGACACTTCATATCAGAAAGACAATGTATTATCGCGACGGGGTTCTGCAGTTTCGATCTAAGCAGTGAATTCTTGGTTTTCAATTTCAGATAATAGTCCCGATCGCGATTTTTATTGGGGAACAATTAGAAATTTTTTGATTCACTCGAGTCAAATAAGCTGCACTGATGACATCTAATGATATCGAAACAGCTGTATGCAGATTTTGAAACAGGATGACTTGACGTTTTCTATAATTCACCGATGGATTCTAAATGTAGAATTCGCGTCGCGTAATACATATAAGCATCTCCCTTGGAAAGTTGTTTAATAATTTTTTAAACTATTGAAAAATTTTCCATGTTCACTTTATTTAATATAAAAGATTTTGCCCGCATCGAAGGAATCTTTTTTCAAAATACAATATTAGGAATATATTCGACGTGCTCGTGATTGTTACTGATACTGTTCCACATACACATGTTTAGGCCTAGCTTTCAATTGCTTTGTGCCTGGACTGTAACGTGCGATAAGTAACTTCGTTCCAATAATAATAAACTTAAGATGTGTAACCACAATATGCACATTCAATATTGTTTCTCCTCTCTCTCTTTCTCTCTCTCTCTCTCTATAGGTGCCATCTCCGCAACGAAGGTTGGTAATCATCATGGCTATTCTTATTTTGGAATTTGGATGAAGCTGCTCTAAAAAGTTCTATCGAGAAACATCCAAACCACTCTCTTAAGTTTCTTAGCCAGGATATCCTTCTTCTGCCTACGTTTCTTGTACCTTGGATTTTTCCCTGCATTATCAATTGAAGCAAGGCATATCTCGGTCCTCGAGTCACATGGCCCAGATATTGAAGTTTTCTGCTTTTAATTGTTAGTAGTAACTCGCTTTCAATGTTTAGACGTTCCAGTATTTCTAAGTTAGTTATCCGATCGACCCATGACACCTTCAGTACTCTTTTGTACACCCACATTTCAAAAGCTTCTAGTCTATTGATTATTTCTGCGTTCAAAGTCCATTCCTTGGCGCCACAAAGCAGAGTGGTGAAAACATAACATCTAACTAGCCTCAGTCTCAGTTTTAAGCATAGACCTCTATTGCACAAAACTCTTTTCATGCTGTTGAAATTGGACCTTGCTTTTTCTATGCGTACTTTTATTTCTTTCGTGTAGTCATTATTACAAGTAACTGTTATTTCAAGAAAAGTGTACTTGTCTACCTGTTCGATGGGTACACCTTTGACAACACTAACAACACAGGGATGTCCTAGGTATGCCCTTTTGATGTACAAGGACATGATTGGGATATCCAGGGGATGTCCCGCATAATTTGTCCAGGGGGACATCCCATCTGGAATATCCATAGGATATCCCATTCATGTCCCTGGAATTTTCGATATCCACTCACATATATAATAAGAATCATCGAAACTCGTCGAAATGTTGAAAGTGTTTGTTTTTCTTCTGGAAAATAATTATGGAGAAAAATGAAATATATTTCATACATTTCTGGGAGGTGACCATTGCACAAGTAGAAAATTATTCCTTTTGGCAACATTGTTTGAATTATTTGGTGTTCTGTCAACAATATACCTAATGCGCAAGTTTGTTTTCTTTGTTAGAAGATCAACGGCATTCTGCATTCTTATTGTTTGTGATTGGCCATTTTCGAGAGCATTTGAAAGATTTTATCAGTTGATATAAGGTGTAGTTATATAAGGTGTAGTTGAACAATTGAAAAAATTGAATTTAAGGTTGGTATAATATTAACATATTGAATGTACTCTTTTGAATCAAATAATTGATGCAATAATATATGGTTAACCCATCCTGAATATCATGTTTATAGTTCATTCATTAAGGGCCAAGGAGAGAAGCCACAGAGAAAAAGATGATGCAATAATGGCTGCAACAAATGCACCGTCACCCTAAAATATATATGTATAATTTAAAACTGATTAATTTATCTAGTTTCTTTAATTTTTCTTCTATTCTTTTGTTGATTTATCATATATATATATATATATATATATATATATATATATATATATATATATATATATATGATGAGTTTTTGTTTGTCGTTTTCTGTAAGTATCATATTTTAACACAATGTTACATTCTTTTATGAATTAAACTTGTTTTGTGTTGAGAATCTTTGAATTTTTTTTCTCCAAATTTTCCATAAAATTCTTCAAATTATATGAATCAAGGAAATGGAAATGCCAGGACGTCCAGGGGATGTACCTCATATATATCTCCGGGATATCCCTGGGACATACCACAACGACATCCCATGGGTGTCCTTTTCGGTGGAAAGTAGATGTCCCTGGGACGTCCCTAGTTGGTACATCTCCCATCAAAGGATATCCCAGGGACGTCCTAGTAGCAAATGAAGGACGTCCCTGGGATGTACAGGGGATGTACTTGTGTCGTTAGGGAATTAACTGTTCGTTGTTAGCCTGGGCCTTCTTTGTTATTTACATGAACTTTGTTTTCTTTACGTTGAAAGTGAGGCCATGTTCTTCGCTATAACGAACAAGTTTGTCCATGATTCTTTGCAGATCTTCAAGATTTTCCCATAAAATCACGGTATCATCAGCGTATCTTAGAACGACTATAGGCACTCCATTTACTTTTATTCCTGCGCTGTCATTTTCTATTGCCCTTCTTAGAATTTCTTCAGAGTAGGCATTTAACAAAACAGGTGACATAACACAACCTTGACGTACACCTCTCTTTATTGAGATGGTGTTGGAGTTTTGTTTATCTATTTTAACGGTTGCTTTTTAGTTGTAATAGAGATTTGAGATGATTTGCAGGTCCTGGTAGTCTAGGTTTTTACGTTATAGTATTTCTATCAACTTATCGTGGTGGACCTTATCAAACGTCTTGTTGTAATCGATGAAACAGGCATATATGTCTATTGTTCCCTAAAATTAGATATTAATGTCCATTCTCATATAACTTCGTACATTAGATGAAGAGTATTCCAACTGAATCTGTGAAATAAATCATGCCTTTTCACCCAAGGAAGTAAAATTTTTTTCAGAGATAATCTCATCATAGCTGTAACAATAATATTACCATTCAATATTGTTTACAAGATCATTTCTAGGCTAGGCCAACTAGATATCAATATCCGTTGTTAATAGGTAGGTACACCTTGGAATCTTAAATAAAGAGTTTCCCTTTTGCAGCTGTGAAAGACTATTTGTCTTTCTCAGCTTAACAAGAAGAAATGGGGTTCACACAATCATAGTTTCGCTCATTTTGTGAAAATTTTCAAAAACCAGTTTGTTATTACCCAATAATTACCTATACCGAATACAGGTATATAACGTATACAAAAAATAGATACTAATTATCATATCATAAATGATTGTTGATGAACATGTACGTGTATATACAAGAAATTTCCATAGCTGAAGCGATAAGACTGAAGCTCCCAAGCCTACGGTAAATTGGAATTGCCGAATTCACCTCCCGAATTGCAAACCCATGAGATTTTTTTCATGTTCAACAGAAATATGCATAAAATTTTACTTAACTAGTTCACAACATATAATTAACGTGTATTTACTGAATTACGTATCAACATTGCATCGCAAAATCTTGTCCTGATAGAATATCTTGACGAATTTTGTCGGGCGATTTGTCTGATTACGATCGGCATTAAAATGTCTACATGCAAATTCCCCCTCGCAATTTTCCTTTTTTTTTCCACATCTCTCAACCCGACCAGCAAACTCGACAATCGGATCATCATCTGGCCCGAAATCTCGGACCGCCGTCGTTCCGTTACGCCAATTTAGAAGTCGCGGCCGTCATCTCGCCCAACAAATTGACATGTTACGCGAGGACCCGTCCAATACGTCATCCGGCCGCCGCGGCTCGGCTGACTCGACGGGCCGCTCGGGTGCTCCCGATCTAAATCGTTCGGATCGCGACGCGATGGACGTCAAGGCGGCGCGGGAACGCCGTCGAATAGCTGTGTGTATAAAATCATAATCTGATCTGAACCTACATGTTTGGCAATGAATGGGAGGCTCGGAGAAGTTATTTGCAATTAATGCAACCGGAATAAAATACGTTTGCTCTCAATCAATTAGGCAGTTTTGACAAATCTTGAGATCTATCCCTACTTCAGGAGTAGCTTGAAAACTGTTCGTTCATTTCCATTTTCAATGCAGGGGTTGCATGATTATTTCTTTCGTAATATATATATATATATATATATATATATATATATATATATATATATATACCTATATATATATATATATATATATATATATATATATATATATATATATATATATATATATATATATATATATATATATATATATATATATATATATATATATATATATATATATACATATATATATATATTGATATGGTATTTTCATTAGAACTTATTAACGAAGAAGGGGGTTCAATAATGTTAAATAAAATTGAATGCATTATTCCAATTTTTACACTTCAAGATATTAGCTGGTTTAATTTGTTTCACCAAAAACCGGACATGTTGGGAGATATAAGGCATAGAAATGAGTGCGATTCTACAAAAACAAGATGTCCCTGGCAATTCCGGTAAAAACCAGACAAGTCCAGTTTAGTCCACGTCTTCAAAATTTTCAAGAATGTTTCTTACCTCTTTCCGATGAGAAGCCACAACTATCTTTCAAATGATCAAGATTTCGGCTTAATCGGAATAAAGAAAAAGAAAGCCAACGTAGTGACACTTCCAGAACATTGTGACAAAGTAGTGCAGGACGCACGAAAACATCCTTCAACATTCAAACTGAAAATAATGACCCACAAAGACTTTTTCGATATTAGAAGTGCTTTAGAAATTTTCTTGTGAAAACACCTAAATCTCCACTCAAACTGCAAGAAGTAAGAATTATGTTGTTTGACAAAGATGATATTCATGTTAATCTGCGAAAATCGTACTGTGGATTGTGGGAAAGGCATATTATGATGAATAAGTCCTTCAAAAGCATAGCAAATTCTATTGAAATTCCAAAACTTTACCAGTCACCAACAGATATACAACCTGCAGAAGCAACAAAAGGCAAATGAAGAGGGCAACGTTGATATTGATGACGATGATAATTCCGATGGTTTTGAAGATAACCAAGCGAGGGGTTCTGCTTGTTGTTGGTATTTCATTTCCAGGTTTTTCATGGCATACTTGGCTCCGCCGTTCTGATGAGGACCAAAGAGTCCGAAACACGCGTCAACGGCTACTTCGACATATGCGGTCTAGATCGATAATTTTGCTTGTTTTATATACTATTTCCCCGCGATAATTTCCTCTTTGTAGTTTATTTCCACGGTCCAGGATCTCACCGATAACATTAATCGCCTCCGTGGTCAGAGTTTGACCAAATCTCCCAAATCGGAGAGTCTGAACAATTTACCACAAATGTGTGATTGTCTTCCGAAGCAAGGGATTCTGCTTGTTGTTGCTGTTTCATTTCCAGGTTTTCCATCGCATACTTGGCTACGCCGTTCTGACGAGGACCAAAGAGTCCGAAACACGTGTCAACGGCAGCATGGACATATGCGGGCTAGGCCGATAATTTTGCTTGTTTTATAAATATATACGAGGGCAATTCAGAAACTAACCTCCGGTTGATTGAAAAAAATACACCAAGTTAAGTAAAAATATTTTAATATATACATCTTACAACTACATCTTTGCACTATTTTTCGACATAGTCTCCATAACGATTGAGGCACTTATCGTATCTCTTCACAAGCTTTGAAATTCCTTCTGCATAAAAATCACCCGCTTGTGCCTTGAGCCAGCCTGTGACCGCATCTTTGAGCTCTTCGTCGTCATCAAACCGCTGGGACCCGAGCCATTTCTTCATATGCATGAAGAGGTGATAATCGCTTGGCGCCAGATCTGGGCTGTAAGGTGGATGGTTGAAAACGTCCCACTTGAAGGACTCAAGAAGGGCTGTTGTTCTGCGAGCAGAGTGAGGACGGGCGTTATCGTGCAAAAAAACGATACCGGAAGTCAGCATACCACGGCGTTTGTTCTGTATAGCCCGTCGTAATGTTTTTAGTGTTTCACAGTACACGTCTTGATTAATGGTCGTCCCACGTTCCATGAATTCAACCAACAACACCCCTTTGGCATCCCAAAACACCGTTGCCATTAGTTTTCTGGCAGAAAAATCTTGCCGGGCTTTTTTTGTTTTGGTAGGCGAATCTGAATGTGCACCATTGTGAAACGTCGATTTTCACGAACTTTTGCATCAACTGTCTGAACGAGTTCGTCAGTCACCAAGGATGGTCTACCACTCCTCTCTTCATCATGAACGTTTTCTCGTCCACTTTTAAATAAACGAACCCATTCACGGACAACTCCTTCACTCATAACTTTTGGTCCGTACACGGCACAAAGCTCACGATGAATAGCTGCTGCAGAGTATCCTTTGGCTGTAAAAAACCTTATAACAGCACGCACTTCACATTTGGCGGGATTTTCTATTGCAGCACACATTTCAAACTGCCACAAAAACTAAACTAGCGCAGGTACGATGTTCACTCGACTACGGCTTGATGCCGACTGACCTGCTGAGCGTGTGAATGCACAGATGGCGCGCTACTCCCCCCACTACCCGCACTGTGACCAATCGGAGGTTAGTTTCTGACTCGTATATATATATATATATATATATATACCTATATATATATATATATATATATATATATATATATATATATATATATATATATATATATATATATATATATATATATATATATATATATATATATACATATATATATATATATATATATATATATATATATATATATATATATATATATATATACAGTGCTTTCATGATGAAAGGAACAAATTCATTAAAAAATTAGGTTTCTATTTCATGTTAAAATCCTCGGACAGGTCGATTAGTATTTTTATTTGGGCATTTTTCGCAATAAAAATTTTGTATACAGGGTGTCTCATTCAAGAGCTATGGCTTTGTCATTAGTTTTTTTAAAGGTAATACCCTGTATATTATTTCACTTTACAATTCTACGATAAATTCTTATCAGTTTTTGTGAACATACCATATGCCTCAACTCGATGGATTGCCAGAAACGGAGATAGTGGGTAATGAGAGGTACGATATGAAAACACACAAATGTAATTACTAATTTAATTTTTACATATGTTCAATCTGTTGTCCGTTTACTTCGAGACATTTTTGAAGTCGATTCAATGTTTCCCGTTGCACATTTTCAATTACTTCTGGACTGATAAGTCTTATTTCCTGTCTGATTCTCTCTTTTAGATCATCAATATTATTTGGTCTATTCAAATAAACTTTAGACTTCAAATAACCCCATAAGAAAAAATCCAATGGGGTTATGTCCGGTGATCTTGGCGGCCACTCAATCGGACCTCTCCGTCCTATCCATCTGTTGGGAAAAGTTGCATCAAGAAATTGTCGAACAGCGATTGAATAGTGAGGAGGTGCCCCATCTTGTTGAAACCATATCTCGTTATTAGGTATGTCAGGATCTTGTGGGTTAGGAAACAAAACAGCTAAAGCCGGAATGAGTTCGAACTGGAGAAAGTTCAAGTAGTCCTCTCCGTTTAGTGTTCCTTCAAAAAAATAGGGACCAACTATACGATTTCGAACAATCGCTGCCCATGTATTAATTTTTTGAGGCCGCTGTGTGTGGCATTCTTGCATCCAATGAGGATTCTCGGTCGCCCAATACCTACAGTTTTGTCTGTTGACGTGGCCATTTAAAGTAAAGGTGGCTTCATCAGAAAAAATTATGTTTGTAATGAAATTTAGATGTTGATTATGAATTTCAAGAATCTGCTCACAAAACTCTACTCTGCGGTCAAAATCGTGTTCTAATAATTCATGTACCAGCTTAATTTTATAGGGATGATACTTCTTTACCTTAAGTATTTTATGCACGGACCCTACTGATAAATTGAAATTATTGGAAATTGTAGTAATGGATGTATGAGGGTTATCTTGGGTTTCTAGTAGAACGTTCAGCACTGTTTCTTCAGATACTCTCGGTGGTCTTCCTTTAGGTGAATCTCTAACGTGGCCGTATCTCCTGAATTTTGATTCAATTTTGCTGACTGTCGATCTAGTAATTGGCGGACGATCAGGATGATTTTCATTGAATAGATTGCAGACTTCTTCTTGTGAACGCACCCTATCTCCAAAACGAATCATCATAAGTACTTCAATACGTTCTCTCTCAAGTAATTGCATTTTCTTAAACAATGAAGTAGTGTAGTGCCTGGAGCGTTAAAAACGTGAAAACTGCGGACTATACAGCACCAGTGAATGAATTCAGATGGTACATGTGAAATTTCATTCTTCAGATTTAATGACAATGTTTACCTAAATTTTTTTTTGTACTTTTAATCCACATTTTAAATCTCCAGGTGCTCCACTATCTCCGTTATAATCTGGGAATCCATCAAGTTGAGGCATATGGTATGTTCACAAAAAGTGATAAGAATTTATCGTAGAATTGTAAAGTGAAATAATATACAGGGTATTACCTTTAAAAAAACTAATGACAAAGCCATAGCTCTTGAATGAGACACCCTGTATACAAAATTTTTATTGCGAAAATTGCTCAAATAAAAATACTAATCGACCTATCCGAGGATTTTAACATGAAATAGAAACCTAATTTTTTAATGAATTTGTTCCTTTCATCATGAAAGCACTGTATATAAATATATATATATATATATATATATATATATATATATATATATATATATATATATATATATATATATATATATATATATATATATATATATATATATATATATATATATATAGAGATATCATTTATTGGTATAACAGTTTTATTTCAAACATTACATTTTAAAATTAAAATTCATTGGACGTTTCAATGGAGTTTCCATTTTTTAATGTTTGAAATAAACCTGTTATACCAATAAATGATATCTCTTGGAATGAATACGATAAACAGGTAAAAGTTAAGAATTCAAATATATATATATATATATATATATATATATATATATATATATATATATATATATATATATATATATATATATATAATTAATACAAGGAGTATTGCCGTAACTTCTAACTCATAAAAGGTTACATTGGGCACTCGGCAAAAGGAGGCTAGATTTAAATCAAACAACCATTGGTCATGAACATCTATATTTCCCAAACTAAGGACGGAAATATAGATGTTCTTGACCAATGGTTTGAATTAAATCTAGCCTCCTTTTGCCGAGTGTCCAATATAACCTTTTATAATATATATATATATATATATATATATATATATATATATATATATATATATATATATATATATATATATATATATATATATATTAAAAATTAAATAATAAGAAAAACAACTTGTCTAAAAACCACAAAATGAAAATAACTTTTTATTCGACTGTTTCGCCTGTTACAGCAACTCTCAAACTAGTCGAATAAAAAGTTATTTTCATTTTGTGGTTTTTAGACAAGTTGTTTTCTTATTATTTAATTTTTAATATAAATATGAACTACCACAGAGTTGATTCATCGTCCATCGAATTTATATATATATATATATATATATATATATATATATATATATATATATATATATATATATATATATATATATATATATATATATATATATATATATATATATATATATTATATATATATATATATATATATATATATAAATATATATATATATATATATATATATATATATATATATATATATATATATATACATATAACTTTTTAATAATTATTAGCAATAACAGGCTTGGTGAATCTCAAAAAACTCGATTTTATTAAAAAGTTGACGTTTCGTTGACATTCGTGGCTTTATCAAAAAAATGTCGATAAAGCCACGAATGTCGTGGTGAAACGTCAACTTTTTAATAAAATCGAGGTTTTTGAGATTCACCAAGCCTGTTATTGCTAATAATTATCAAAAAGTTAAAAATAGTTCACAGGCATATATATATATATATATATATATATATATATATATATATATATATATATATATATATATATATATATATATATATATATATATATTATACGATTAGGATTGACAAGATGAAACGCCATTAAACTAAGAGTTGTTGAAACATCGATAGGTTAACTGAATCAGTTCAGTCTGCTCAATCTCCAACCGAAGAAATAAGTCGTAATGAGGCGCAATGACTGATTCAACAAGCCCCGGGTAACACAAAACGACAGTTCGATTCATTTGTAGAAAAAAAAAACCCGCTGCATAGAAATATCCGTTACGGACCTGCTAAACGGTGCCCGAAGTTCGCGCGAGAGTGAGACAGGGAGACGAAACAGGTTGTGGAGTTTCTCGTATATTAAGGCGCATATTAGAAAAGCTTCGGAGAGGTTATACAAACACGATCATTATAATAATTTAAAACGAGACGGAAATAAAATTACAGAACCCGATGCTCGACGGCGTACAAATATTGTTTTTAATATATTTTTATGGGCGTACGAAGCGATAATTGTAAATAATATTTGTTAAAACGCGATGGAATGGGAAAAAGACGATAGGACGGATAAACTAAACGATTTCTGTTCGATGTGAACGGAGTCGTCTTGGGTATCGTATAAAAATAGCGTGCTGACCATTATCGCCCAATAATTTACATTTCGACATTCGACGTTGGATTTTCACGAAATGCAATTAAGAAGTTAGACCTCATCATTGGCGTAACTAGGATTAATCTCGGGGTGGAGTAAGGGGGTGCACTGGCTCACCCATCCTTCACTTCGCTTCACGCATATATTACGATTGCTGTATAGGTGAATATTTCATATCTCTCATTTTAGGATTTCTAGGATGGGCAGTCAACATTCTGGGGGGAATGCTCCTCCTGAGACTTACCACAATGGACCTAATCTTATAATACCAATACAATCAATATATTGATTTTTCTACAGTAAATTAGCTATCGTATGACGTGTATCGATACACTACACCATCGTGGGATAATAAGAGTTAAAATAAATCAGTTAGTCAGTACCATCGTCAGAGGACGTAGAAATACCACGTGTTTCATTCCTCCCTGAAGTATGTATCAGGAAGGCAGGCAGCTTGATTTATGGGGCCATAAGGGAATACCCTTGTATGTACAAGTGCATTAAGGATGGGTGAGACATGTTATATATGATAGGAAGTATGGGTAAGATTCACAGGATAATATTGGCCCAGCTTACGCCTTGTAATTATGCAAGCAGTGACTTACTTAACGCCATGAGGAAACCTCTGAAAAAAACTCATTGCAGCCCAGTCGACCCCGGACCTCCCAAATACTAGACAGCGCAGCTAAATACTTGACTAACTAGCTTGGTCATTAGGGGAGTAGAGTGGTAAAGGTGTAAAGCAGTAGATCTGTATGTAGGGCAGTAGAGATGTAGAGCGGTAGAGGTTCAGAGAAGTGGAGGTGTAAATCAGTAGAGATATATAGAGGTAAAGATGTATAGCGGTAGAAATATAGAGCGGTAGAGTTAAAAAGCGATATAGATGTAGAACGTACAGTAAACAGAAAGATTGTTAGAGGTGTAGAAATGTACATTTTCATTCATAAGGAAGAGCATCTGTTACTTGTATAAGATTTTCTATCCAATAGCAGCAATCTAGTTTCAATAAATCAAATGATGATTAGGTAACAAAAATGTCGCGTAATCATCAGAACAGTTGAAAATTATCTTTACTTGAATGTTACAGTGATGCACATTTTTAAAAATAAAATATTTTTTTCAGAAGATCCACCAGAATCCAATTTTCTGATTATGATATAGTTTATATATATATATATATATATATATATATATATATATATATATATATATATATATATATATATATATATATATATATATATATATATATATATATATATATATATATATATATATATATATATATATATTTATATATATATATATATATATAAATATATATATATATATATATATATATATATATATACAAGGGCGTCGCCAGGTGGGGCAGGTAGGGGCAGTTGCCCCCCCCTAGAAATACATGTAGTCAAATGCAAAGAAATAAATGTCTTAAGTCGGAGTTAAGACTAAATCCGACGCGAGCGTTTGCATTTTCCATAATTGTAATCTTTTGTCGAATTATTCTCTACGTTGTTGGCTGTCGTCTGTAAAAGTTGATAAACCTATACTAAAAGTTGTTTGCTTTGATACCCATCAAAATGAACCATTTTTAGTACAGATTTTTCAACTTTGAAGTTAGTTTGCTTTGAACCCTGGAGATAGTTTGGATAGTGATTCAAAAATCTTCGTATGGTATATAAAAGGGAATAGATTTTTCAATTATCATTCTGTTACCTACCTATATGAAATATATTGTTTCACAGTGAATTTAAAAAGAAAAAAAGCCTAGTGGAAGAAGCATTGACAGCGATAAACAGGATGAAAAAGTTCCAAAGGAAAAAGAGAACATAATGGAAACAATATCGCATGATTCTAGGTCAGTTACCACAACGGGAGATACTTAGTCTCAGGAACTCGTTCCGGACTCTTATATAGGTACAAATCCTTATGATGATTCCGAGGCTGACCTGCCGCTAAACATTATGGCGAAGGTATTCTCGAGGACTTATATAAGCTGCGAATTGATGCGGGAAATGGTTTTGAAGAAACACATTGAGCATGGGAAAAAGAATGCAAGCTATCGATCGGTTGATATTCAAAAAGAACTTATCGGCATTTGTGGAGAGGTCATTAGGGCAGATATTAAGAAGAAAGTAAAAGCAACTGAAGCACATAGTCTGTTAGCGGTCAAAACAGCTGACGTTTCTGGCACTGAACATTTATCGATAGGTCTCCGATATTTTGATGAGGAAACCAACGAAGTCCAAGAAATGTTTGTCAGATTTGTTGAGCTGAAAGGTCTGGATGCGAAATCTATTGCATATAGCATCGATGCGTTTCTGACAAAAGAAGGCCTAAATGAATGCGTCAGATTTGGATTTGACGGTTGTTCGACAATGTCCGGAAAAGACTGCGGGGTATAAGCAATTCTACGCAAAAAATACACGAAAGCTTTCTTCTTTCATTCGAAATGCCATGGGAACCACGAAAGATATAAGATTTTTTCGGGAATCAGTATTGAGAAGAAAGTTGATTTAACCGTTATTGATGTCCTAAAAGAGGCAAAAACCTTCTTTCCTGAAACAGGAAAAGCGTTGATAATTTTGATCGCTCTACCGCGCACAACGTGTACCTACGGTAGAGCGATCATTTAGCAGGAGACTGAAAACCTGGTTAAGAAACACTATGGGGAATATCGCCTCAATGGTCTGGCCATGATGAGTGTGCACAGAAAACATATCAGAAAAACAAGATTTTCATAATGGAGTGTTTCATGAAGAAGTGTTCGAAAACTTTACAAGAAAACCACGAAGATTGTGTTTAATTAACTTAATAAAAAAAGATCTCTCTCCACTACTTTATTTTTGAAATCTTGTAGCTGTCAATGGACAATTTAATTGCCTCCAAATTCTTTTGATTCTATTATTATTTCATCCTATATTTTGTCCCAAATTCTTTTTCTCTATTATTAATAACTTTGCTTTTAACTGTATTCAACATTTATACTCTTCCCTTCCTCCATATATCAGCTGCCCCCCCCCTGAACCACCGGCTGGCGACGCCCTTGTATATATATATATATATTGACATATTTCATCCAAATTCAAGTATAAAGGTAATAAAACTACATGAAATTATATTCCGGTAACCTTGCGCAAACTTCTATAATAGTCCTATTTCGCCCTATCTGGCAACGTAGCACTTTTGCGATGGACGCCAACTTTGCATATGCAAGAAGATCGCGTCGGCCCTGTCCGGACTCTACGGATCTGCAGATTCCGGTTCACTGGCTCACACAGACACACTATCCAAGAGATGTTCCAATTACGGGCGCGGAGTGCATTACACGATCTTTACAATTTAATTAACTATCGTTATTTATCTACTAAATTGCCTATCAGCCCGGGTTTAAGGCTAAATAATTGCTCGTACACTACTACTAGTTGGATACGAGATTGCAGTGAGTAGATATGCACATGCTGAATCTTGGTCTAGGAATCGTTACATCGCTCAAGAATGAATGATGCAACTTGACTGCAGGAATGCAGAAAGATAACATTTTGAGATTCGCTAATCTATTCATCATCTGTCAATACATATATATATATATATATATATATATATATATATATATATATATATTATAATATATATATATATATATATATATATATATATATATATATATATTTATATTGTAAAAAACAACTTCGGAAAAAATATACTAATTTTTTTTTCAAAGGAAAAAACAAACATGTATTACAACAAGCGGTTGTTCATCAAATGGGAAATCATAATTATATCAATTTCTAGTTTTGGCTTTTTTTTGTGAGAGTACGGGCCAAATTACTCCGCATTCTTTTCAGTTGTATTTTCCATAAAAATAATAGACTATTGTAGCGTATTGTAAATTAACGTGCGGAAGTAGTATTTTGTGTATATATTTATATATTTCCCTGCACAATTTGCATCTCCATCAAACCAAATAAGCTGATATTTGGTATTATTTTAGAATTTGGGTGGACTTCTCAAACCACTTCCGTTTTTGCGTGGATATTTCTTATTTATATTCATATTTATAATTATTATAATAATTAGATTCGTGGAGTAGGCGGATTGAGGCCACGTATCTGAATTATTCCCCTTCTCATTCTCCTGAAGATGGCTTCACAAAAGGAGTCGAAACGTCGATATCTTTCGAATCTTTCACCGGTTCATTCCGAGAATCAAGTTTTTCAAATACTTCCGACCGCGGTAATCTTTCTGAACATATATAGGTATATATTAATATATATATATATATATATATATATATATATATATATATATATATATATATATATATATATATATATATACAGGGTGGCGCATCCTATACGCGTCGGTCTCTGTAGGGAAAACGACTTAAAATTCGAATTTTTTTTCTTAGTAGTGATATGCAGGGCCATTAACACTACAAATTAAAAATAATTTGGATTATACAGGGTGACCCAAAAATAGAAATTTATATCGAAGTTATGTTTTTTTAAAGGGAACACCCTATATTTTATGGTGTCTTTCGATTCCCCGGAAAAAATAATGTGAAGTTTCAGTAATGTTTCGTATACCTATATCTTTTCGTTTTTGAAATATTCAAAGGATTCTTAATTCGTAAGCTTGGACAACATGACCTAGTATGTCGCGGTTATTTAAAACACATGAATAGTCACCTGCCATATGCACAGCCAAGATATTAGACTCTCGAATAGAATGCAAATTTTTCCATTACATCATACAGGGTGTTCATTTAGTCTAATTGAATTCAACCTACATATGGAGTTGAATAATATTCTTATTTCAAATGGCACACCCTGTATTTAATAACTTTGACTGATAGACATTTAAATAATCTTTCATTCTATATAAGATCTCCCTAAACCTAAATTCAACGGTTTCTTAGTAAATATCTGTTTTAATGTTTAACATAAATAATTTTTGTAAATACTCTTTCCCGTTAAACTGACCATTGAATTCAAATGTCGAAGGCGAGTTTGACATTTGTATTTAGTAAAATAGATATCAAGGGTACGAAAAATCGAATTTGAAACATGAGAACTTATTCTAAAGCAGAGAGAATTGATATGGTGCTTGTTATTGGTGAGTGTCATGAAAACTGTTTATTAGCTTCTAGAGTTTACGGCCAAAAATACCCAGATCGAGAGAAACCTGACAGACGTGCTTTTGAAAGATTACAAAAACAGTTTAGAGTTAGCGGAAACGTAGATTATAAAAAATTATTCAGCCTCGACCTATTGTAGGAGATCATGATAATGAATTTTGGGTTATTGGCTCGCTGATAGAGAACCCGCACACAAGCCATCGGGCTATTAGTAGAGAAACTGGAATAAGTAGGAGAAGTATTGGACGAATAATAAAAAAACACAAATTTCATCCTAATAAGATACAGCTGCACTAAGAACTGTATCAAAGGGACTTTCAACAAAGAATCGATTTTTGTTTATGGGTTATGGATAAAGTAGATCACATGCGGATTTTTTTTGATTATGTTCTGTTTTCGGACGAGTGCACGTTTCATAATAATGGACTCGTTAATCGCCATAATTTTCATTATTATAGTGATGAAAATCCTCACGTCTTTCGTACTTTCGATCATCAGCATAGGTAGTCCTTGAATGTGTGGGGAGGAATAATAGGTTTACATGTTATTGGTCCTTATTTTTTTACCGGTCATCTCAATGGCAGAAAATTTCTAAAATTTTTGCGGAGAAAATTGTCTGGGCTCCTTGATAATGTACCTCTAAATACTAGGCAGAAAATGTGGATGCAGTTGGATGGAGCCCCCGCACATTTTCAACTTCGAGTACGGCAATACTTAAACCGGCGTTTTGTGAATAAATGGATCAGAAGAGGTAGTCCAAATAATTGGCCTCCAAGATCTCCAGACTTGACGTCGTTGGATTTTTTTAATGGGGACACATACAAAGTATAGTTTATAACACCCCACCAACTACTCTGGAAGATATGAAAGCTAGAATGAGAGCTGCTTTTCAGACAGTAACTGGCGAAATTCTTCTCAAAGTGAAACGATCCTTTGAAAAACGAGTGCAGTTGTGTTTAGAACAAGATGGGCGTCACTTTGAACATTTCTTATGATTCATTTTTTCTTTTCAATTTGTTTCTTACTCTTTTCCGTTTGTGTGTAGTTTTCAAATAATTCAAATTTTTTGTCATTAAATGTTTATTTTTTATCAAAAAAATTATAGTTTTGGTTTACATTGAAACTATTTAACGGTGGAAAGTGATAAAAATGTTTATTTCGGTCAATATCATATTTTGAGTGATATTTGCTCTATGGTTACTATGATTAAAAAAGAATATAATAAAATTCGTATGTTGAAAATAAAAAACAGCTATTCACCAAAGATCCATCGAATTTAGGTATAGGGAAACCTTATATGGAATGAAAGATAATTTAAATGTCTATCAGTTAAAGTAATTAAATACAGGTTGTGCCATTTAAAATAAGAATATTATTCAACTCCATATGTGAGTTGAATTCAATTAGACTAAATGAACTTATGATGTAATGGAAAAATTTGCATTTTATTCGATAGTCTGATATCTTGGATACTCATTTCGTAGGTGACTGTTGATATGTTTTAAATAACCGCGACATACTAGGTTATATTGTTCAAGCTTAGAAATTGAGATTCCTTTAAATATTTCAAAAACGAAAAGAGATAGGTATAGGAAACATCACTGATACTTTACTTTATTTTTTCCGGGGAATCAAAAGACACCATCAAGTAAAAGGTGTACCCTTTGAAAAAACATAACTTTGATATAAATTCCTATTTTTTGGTCACCCTGTATAATCCAAATTATTTTTAATTTGTGGTGTTAATGGACCTGTATATCACTACTAAGAAGAAACATTCAAATTTTAAGCCTTTTTCCCTACAGAGACTGACGCGTATAGGATGCGCCACCCTGTATATATATATATATATATATATATATATATATATATATATATATATATATATATATATATATATATATATATATATATATATATATATTTATCGCGTGAGATGCGATTCTAACGGATAGAATTATATTTTGAAAAATCACGCTTGCATTCGCAAAATGGATCGTGTACTTATTGCAGATCGAGATGCAAGCCGAACGGAGTAGTCACCACGAAATGCAGCGCGCTGAGACAGAGGAAACCAAAAAAGGATTTTAAGTCAACATTAATTCAATGTACCTACCAAACTTCTACCCTCTAACTCGATCTGCAGAAGTTGTGGAGTTGAACAATTTTTCAAAAACCTCGAAAAAAAAATCGACGTAAAAAAGGTGGCGGTTGGAAAAACTCCACCAAATTTTGATAGTTTCTTTCTGCAACGATAATAACTCCCAGTTTCAGCTCATTTGACTCGATGGGAGCCGCTGAAGATGCCAATATGTACCAGAATATATATATATATATATATATATATATATATATATATATATATATATATATATATATATATATATATATATATATATATATATATATATATATATACTTATATATATATATATATATATATATATAATCTTTTGATAATTATTAGCAATAACAGGCTGGTTGAATCTTAAAAAACTCAATTTTATCAAAAAGTTGACGCCTCACCACGACATTCGAAATTGAAATTTCTTTGACATTTATTGATTTGAAAAAATTGAATAAACAGGGCTGCTTTGTATATGCTATTCAGTCTAATATTAATATTCAAAATTGTAATTATTAGATGGTAAGGGAAACCAAAGAAACCTTTACCTACGTAATGTTTGAAAATAATAATAATAGGGTACTATTTATCTAACAACAAAGAAATTAGTTATGGGAAAACATTAGTAGTGGAGTAGAATTATCGGTATAGTACGCTTATATGGAAGCAGCCGTTGACACGTGTTTCGGACTCTTTGGTCCTCATCAGAACGGCGTAGCTAAGTATTGGATTGAAAATTTGGAGATGAAAATAGTTTAATAAATAAAATCCTCTGTTATGGAAGAAAATCACTTATTTGTGGTTTATTGTTTGAACTCTCCGGTATGGGAGATTTGGTCAAACTTTGCCACGAAGGCGATTAATTCCATCCGAGAGATCTCAGAAAGAGTAAATTAATATTAAAAAAGAAAATTAGTTTTGAGAAAATATTAAACAAGTAAAGCAAAAATTATCGGTATAGTTCGTTTATATGGAAGTAGCCGTTTTTAATGAAATATTTATAATAAAATCCTCTGATGAGGACCAAAGAGTCCGAAACACGTGTCAACGGCTGCTTCCATATAAGCGTACTATACCGATAATTCTACTCCACTTCTTTAATGTTTTCCCATAACTAATTTCTTTGTTGTTAGATAAATAGTACCCTATTATTATTATTTTCAAACATTACGTAGGTAAAGGTTTCTTTGGTTTCCCTTACCATCTAATAATTACAATTGAATATTAATATTAGATTGAATAGCATATACAAAGCAGCCCTGTTTATTCAATTTTTTCAAATCAATAAATGTCAAAGAAATTTCAATTTCGAATGTCGTGGTGAGGCGTCAACTTTTTGATAAAATTGAGTTTTTTAAGATTCAACCAGCCTGTTATTGCTAATAATTATCAAAAGATTAAAAATAGATCACAGGCAACAACAATTCGAATAAATATATATATATATATATATATATATATATATATATATATATATATATATATATATATATATATATATATATATATATATATTTATATATATATATATATATATATATATATATATATATATATATATATATATATATATATATATATATATATATATATATATATATATATATATATATATATAAAGACAACAATCAAATATTTTAAACCTATTTTGTATATTACGTGGGTGAAGGTTTCTGTGGTTCCCTTCCCATCTATAATATCAACAGACCTGTCTGTTGATATTGGACTAAATAGCACGTAATTAATAACTGAGACGGCCACAGCCGTAATAAAAATTTTTTGAAAAAAAGGTAAATAGTACCCTATTCTTTGACTTCTTCTCGAAATAAAAATATTTGGAACCTATTTCGAACATTACGTGGGTAAAGGTTTCTGTGGTTTCCCTTACCATTTAATAATAACAGATTTTTGAATGTTAATATTGGACTGAATAGCACGTAATGAATAATAGAAAACGGCCACAGCCGAAAATTTTTTATGAAACATTGTAGTCTTTTTTAACTATTTAAATTTTTTCAAATCAATAAATGTCAAAGAAATTTCAATTTCTCAAAAGTTTTGATAAAGCCACGAATGTCGTGGCGAAACGTCAACTTTTTAATAAAATCGAGTTTCTTGAGATTCAACAAGCCTGTTATTGCTAATAATTATCAAAAAGTTGAATATATATATATATATATATATATATATATATATATATATTTATATATATATATATATATATATATATATATATAAATATATATATATATATATATATAAATATATATATATATATATATATATATATATATATATATATATATATATATATATATAGATATATATATATATATATATATATATATATATATATATATATATTTATATATCAGACTTTAAAAAAAATTTCGAAAATCGTTCTCTAGGAGATCTAAAACGGATAGAAAAACTACTCCAGCACCTAACTGCTTTCCTTAGATACACTGCAATAGTATGTATTTTATAGGATACAATACGGCTAAAAATGGTTCAATGCCGAGTTACATCGTATACGTAGTTTGGAGGCGTCAACGATATATAGTGGACCTTCTTCAAAACCATTGAGACTGACATAGCAACAGATAATCCACCTCATTTTCACTGTACCGTAGCTGTGCGAAATCCAGCACGGCCTATCGAGATGTTCCAATTACCGGATAACCGAGCCGAGACCAGACCGCGTACCAATCGGGAAAAAAAGACTCGGCCGTGTTACGCGATCTTCACAATTTAATTGAACGCCGTCATTATTTATCAATAAAACCGCTAAACGGCACGTCATTTCGGTTAATCGATTCCCGGTAATTTCTGGTTAAACGGACAAAACGGTCGGACACGACGGTATTTCGCTTAATTTCCATTGTCCGGACGGGGTGGAAAATGGTAGTTAGCAGGTTGGGACTTTTTCCGCTAATTAGAGATTACCTCGTCGGGAATGTGGGGCCTGGAAGGACAGAGAAATCGAAATTGCTGACAAATTAACTGAAATTCAGCCAGTTGAAATTGCTTTTAGTAATAGTTGCATGTTTGCGAGCTTTTCCGAGGAATTCTACGTATAGATATTGCAGAAGTACTAGGATATATGAGATAATCTCATGCAAACGAGTATCTGTATGGATAGTCATAAGTGGTATTGAGTTCATATCATTTCTCAAGTGTGAGCTATGAAATTTTGTTAATATCTTAATGTAATTTTTTTATTTTCTTTTTTTTTCTCTATCATTTTATTTTTTTTCAAGTTAATTTCTAGTTATTGTAATACTAACATTTTTGAAGCCGCTTCTGTTAATTTTTTATTTAGTTATTCAAGAATATTCCTGTAACTGGGTTTTCTTTTCACCTGTAGGAAATAAAGGCCTTTTTTTTTACGTCTGTGTGTGTGAGAGGAAATATCTTTTATAGACTATCCTGAGAGTATCCCGCACGCATTCTCAGGGTGTGTGAGACTCCGGATGTTGCTGGTTACTTACTAAAAAACCTCTCACACATTTCTTGGAGTAGTTCTTCATCCTGCCCTTACAGCGTCCCTTAACAAAAAAGATGAGCTGCAAGCGGCCTCTATAGTTCATGGGACCTGATGACTCGAAGTGACCCGAGCAACACTGCTTTCTGCATTCTGCGCGTCAATATATCGGCCAGAGATCTGCATGTCGGAATAATTTTCAGTTCTATCACAAAGAAAAAGCAATTCAAAATTTAATTTTCACTTATGCCAACGCATTCCTTTTTAATTTGCTTAATACAAAAAAAACCATTCCAAGAACACTTCTAAATGGGGATCTGATAATTTGGTTGGTTTTCATGTTACCAAGTCTCAAGCAATCAAGGAAAACTTCAACCGAGGATCCTCTGTTATTGCTGGAAAACTTAATGATTAAAAGTAAATCCATAAACTGCATCTTTTGGGAATCAAAATTAGTTACAATACAATATAATACAAAATACGAAGAGGCTATCTCTACTTTATAAGGCTCAGATTCGTCCAGCATTGAAATACTTCACTCAATTCAAAAATCGCGTGAGCAGCAGAGATTCGTCAAGGTCTTATTTTTCGCGGGAAGTGTATGGCGTCGAGATTCGATTCTAACGTCGAACGGAATAAATGGTCGTTTGAAAAATGAATCTTCAATAAAAAACCGACATAATAATTAAAAAATAATTTGCGAAGTGCATCGCGTACTGAAGAACCAAAATAAAAATCAGAAAATCATTCATTAAAGTGGAACTTTTATTCTATCGCCCCCAGAATTTTTCGTCCAGCTATCACGTCTCGCATTACAGCCGCAAGGCGCACGCCAGAGCTATGGCGGCTCTCATATCAGCTGACCGTGTTTATATTCTCAATTATTCTTGCAAGTGTTCCGCGATATTTCCGTGTTTTGTTCTGTATATTGAAGTTAATGTTTTTAGCAGGTTTTCACCTTGAAAACCTGTGAATTTCTTTTGGGTTTATTTTTGGACCTATCTAAGGCATTTGGCTGTGTGGAACATAAACAGTTGTTTGAGGTACTGGAGTGCTATGGCATTAGAAACAATCAGTTGAACTTAATCAGAAGTTATTTAACATCCAGAAAACAGAAGGTTATCCTAGAGGTCGACAATGAAACCTATATATCTGACGAAAGAGTAACTACAATCGGCTAACCACAGGGGAGCATATTGGGCCCTATGCTGTCCATCATCTATGTAAATACCCTATATAAAACATGCAGAAAAATACCATGGTTATTGATTTACGCAGACGATACTAAATCCTTGAAGAGATTTTAAAGTAACTCAAACATTTCACTTTGTGTTTAGAATTACTGCAACTTGTTACACAGTGGTTTGCGAGTCGAAACCTAGTTTTGAATGTCAAAAAAACAGAATGTATAATCTTCTATACTGACAAGTCTAGAATTGATCATCCACGGTCTATAAGTGCAGATAATAATATTATTGATATTAGTGATTGTGTAAAATTTCTGGGGCTTGATAAACACCTCAAATGGAGTCCACATATCGAACACTTAAAAGGTAGAATTAACTGTGCTTGTTACACTATTTTTTTTCTTAGGGACCAGATATGTGCAGATCTTCTCAGATTAGTTTATTTTGCAAACTTTCACTATGTGTTATCCTACAGTATTATATTTTGGGGAGGTTCTCCTTATGTAGAGCATATTTTCATTATTCAGAAGAAAGCAATTAGAACTATGTTTCAGATGGGGTATAGAGATTCATGTAGAGGAATTTTCCGTGCAAATAATATTCTTACAGTGTATGGTTTATATATTTATGAGTCACTAATATTTTTTAAGGAACACAACCACTATTTCAAACCATTCCAAAATATTTATAATACAAGGAGAACTGTTACTTGTAATGTACCCGTTCATACGACTGCTTTAAGAGAAAAGTACACTCTTCTCTCTTAAATTGTGTATGTATGGCTATTTATTTTTATAATATTTTGCCAATAGATATGAGGGAATTTTCTAGACTAGGACACTTCAAGAATAGATTCTACGAGTTTATCTTGGGGTGTGACCCTACAATTTACAAGAATTTAGAAGCTTCTGTGGAGGCAATCGTTTGTAATTCACAGAATTGTTGTTGACTTGTTCCATTTTTGTGCGTGTGTAATTTCTTGGAACCAATAAAAATCTATATATATATATATTTATATATATATATATATATATATATATATATATATATATATATATATATATATATATATATATATATATATATATATATATATATATATATATATATATATATATATATATATATATATATATATATATATATATATATATATATATATATATATATATATATATATATATATATATATACATATGTATTTATCAGTTATAAAGAGGAGGTCTTAAACGTATAAAAAAACTACTCCAGCACCTGGCTGGAGCCTATCGACTTTAGATAGGCTGCAATAGTCTATTACTTTCAGTGAAAATACGGCTGAAAAGAGCTGTGAGATTAATAGACGATCCGTCATTGACTCCAACATTGGATAAAGGTTTCTGACTTGTGTCTCTTTTTTACAGACATTACTACGGCAGGTGTTTTGTAGCCATTACCTCCATTATTCCACTAGGAGCATAATTCAGACGTTCCACAAGGTATGCAGATATTACACACCCATTTGCCGTGCATATCCCAACAGCCAGAACATCGGTCTATAAGATGGAGCAACCGAACCCCAAACTTATGAAAAAATCTAACCTCAGAGATTGTTTTCGGTTTGCTATGACTTGCAGCTGTTTAAATTCAGCACAAACAGTCATTTTTTGAAATCATCTCAGGGCGCTTGGAATGCGTTATGTGCTGTCGCTTCCCCCGACAGTTGCTCATAAAAAAATCGTAGATAAAACGTTGACGTCTCTATGAAGCCGATAATCGAGTTTTTCGTTCGAGATTTCTGTCAGTTGCCAAATGCTGCGAATTGTCAAACTATGCATTTGTTGTTTTATCACATGAAAAATTGCAGTTCATCTTAAGTTTCCGTATTTTCAAGCAGACCAGTATATAAGATCAGTTTGTTGATGACCATTAAAAGAGAATTAGTTTTTTTGTTTCAAATTTTTAGCTAATAATTCATATATTTTTTTTCTTCAAAATTCAAAGACAAGTAGTTTTTTCAAACTTTGTGTAGTCCTTAAGAAATATTCATGATTTAGCAACGTTGTAACTTACATTTCCATAGATTCTGTACTTCGAAATCTTTTTTGTGAAAATTCGCAAATATTTATAGGTTTGTCAACGCCGTAGCTGAAGTTTCAATCCATTCTGAATTTCGAATAATCTCCTTTTTTTTGAGAAATTTCGTAAAAAATAGAAAATATTTACTTTCACGTTTCTAACTATTTTGAAATTTTTGAAAAATAGGAAATGATTATAGTTCTTCCAACGTCATAAACTACCGTTTTCATTAACTCTGAAGTTTAAAAATTCGTCGTTTTTTTCGAAAATTTCCGTCAAATGTAGGAAATATTTATACATTTGTCAACATCGGAATTAACATTTCCATCGATTTTGAACTTTATTTGATGTAGTTCTGATGTCGATAAAACAATAAGAGGTTAATAATGACTATCAAATAATTTTTTGATACTAGTGAATGAACGATCATGATAAACCAATATAACAGGGAATGTCATTCTTGTATGAAATTGAGGTTATGGACATTCAACAGGGTAATTTTATTCCATACTGAAGAAGGAATAAGTTTGCGGTAAGAGTTTTTATAAAAAGTCATTATTTCGAATAAAATTAATACATTACATGCCACACTGTTAAACTTTGAATAATAAAAGAATTTTTCAGAAATTATGTACCTATAGTAAAATATCTTTTTCGTTTTTTGTAGTACAGCGTAACATTACGTCGATAAAAACCACCGACAATTGCGATCACGATGCCATCTGGCTTACCTATCACAAAATCCAAGGAATTCCCAATTAAAGTGAAATAACAAGATTCGAAAATGTTATAAAAACTTTCAATCAAAAAAAAGTCAATTTCGCGTAGAGGAAACGATAAATATCACGACGATTTTTATGGCCTCCATCAATTTCCTATCAAGAAGAAACGCTAACAGATCCAAGAAATTATGCTACAGATAGGGGAAACGTTCAGGAAAAATACCTACCACAGCCCGCTAGAGCGTATATTGCTATGAGAAAAAAAATATATAAATGGTAAAATGGTAGCGGAACAAGCTTTTATATCGTAACGTTAATGAATTATTGATGCTGCAATGTTAGTCATATATCTAAGTCGTATTAAACAAATGGATTTAAGGAGATCGCAGCAAGTTGTATCGGTCAACTGAAAAAGGACGATTTTTTTCACAATTTGTACAAACGTCAAGTAAGAGAAATATTGACAGTAAGATATTTACGAAAAACGAAAAATTGATCTTGTTAAAAAAGGGTGTGTGAGGTCGGGAGACCCCCGTCGGAAACGAAGTTTCTTCCACATTTTTTTCTCACTCTGTTGTTGTTTTTCGATGTTTTTCTCCTTCGATACTCTTTTTGATGCTGAGCATATAATTTCACTATTGTCTTGCTGTAATGTATTTAAATTGTGCACACTCGAATCACATGTACGTACATAAAACGTATGTAAATACCATTTACTTGTATCAATTTAAACAATTTTATAAACTTTTTTTTCTTATTTTGTATTACACATACTTGCTGCAGTTTCTGATTCTTGATTCTTCATTGTAAAATTGAAATAATGAGACAATATAAATGACGTGTGATTTAAAACAAAAAAAACTATTTAAATTGTTCCTATTAACATATAAAACTTTAATAGTTGTGCTCGCAAAACTTTATAAAGATCATCATGTTCAAAAATTTTGTATTATTTAGAAAGTCAGGAAAGAGAATGACATGTTTTATGTGTTTTGAGTATTTTACGTTTTCTGTAGAAAATCCAAAATATTGGCATCTAGTCAACGCCATAAATCAATATTCTCAAATATTATCTTTCATAGCCTGCCGACAACCATATGTTGCTATATTCCGAGGAAGCCCCTGTCAATCGTTAAGTGACGATTTACAGTCAACTTCTATCGCTAACCGCGTAAAGGAACTATGTTCCAATAGTAATTTACGTAACAAGTCCAAAAAAATAATGTTTTTACAGACGAGTAGACAATGAATGATGGTTAAATGAAATACGTTTCTGAATAATATTTAATATTTTGTTGTAATTGCTTATATTGATTTCCTTTAAATAGGTACTTTTCAAATTTAAATGACTGTAATGTAATTGTTGCTACCTGAAAAAAAAACAAAGTAAGTTAACTTTTCCTGCAGTCTAGATTTTTTTTTGAAATTACCTTTAGCATTGGTAGTTTTTGTCGTCTGTTCCCTAGTTAATTTGTTGATCGGTTCATTGCTGAAGACTTGTGATTATTGTGCCTTATTATTTCGTTACCAGATTACTTCCGTTTCAGGAATGCGATAATATTCTGGAACCTATCTATATTTACATTAATATTCACTGAAATGTTCTCTTTCAGCAGGCCCCACAGCCTTCAATAATTTCTAATTTTTGTGCGAAGTAATTCAAATTTTTAGATAATAATTTATTGTGCTGTATTAGCCGCTGCAGCATTGGAAATTTGAACAGGAACATTGTCTAACTTCTTTTCACTGCTCTTTTCCGTTATTTATTGCAATAATCACTTCTAAAAACTGAGCAAACTTTCAAAATGCGAGTTTAATATTTTACACTAACATAAAAGGTGTAACTAAACCCTATGAATGGATTTAATATTTGTAAGAATCGAAGTTCAAGGTAAACAATATAGATTCACTAGTTGAGTACTACCATGAAAACAACGATGTAGTTTCTCCTTGCTTAGTCCAGGAAATACGTACTTACCGAGCTAGACAGAAAAAGTAATACTTAATCAAAAACATTGTAGGTAGAAGTAGGTAGATATATATTTTACGGATCATTGCCGAAACTTTCCGCAACTATTTTTCACCTCTTGATTAATATTTTGGTTTTTTTTTATAAAAAAAGTATATTTGAAGTAGGTCAACATCCAATCACTTGGTTACTTCAAAACTTCAGATATAATAATTTGGTCATTATTACCCCGAGGCGAAGCTAAAGGGGTTATAGTCTCACGACAAAAAGTTGGGATCTGGTCCGATTTTAAAAATTTCAACGGATATCGATAAAACACATATGATTTCATAAGAGCATTTTTTCCCCAATTTTTCCCCACGAAGAATAAAAAGATAAAGCGTTTTTTAGATAGGCATTACGACATGCACATGCGCCGAGGGGTTTTATCATTCATTGTGCTGCGCAGTAGAATGTCTGGATTTTTTGGATTAAAATTCACGAAACATTTCCACCATCATTATACATTTTGTTAATAATTACTGAGATTTTCTAAGAAACACAATATTCTCAGAATTTAATTTGAAAAGAAAATTATCAGAAAGTCATTAATTTAATAGTCCCTGTCTATTCAATACTAGCAAATGATCGGTTTTCAAACTTGAATGACCTATTATTGCTAATAAAAGATGAAGACGTATATGAAGATACATATATATATATATATATATATATATATATATATATATATATATATATATAAAATCAAGTGAACTAGGACATTTATTTGAAACTAATCAAACAAACCTCCTAGCGGATCTGGTTATAAGAGTTCACGAAGCATCGAAATATCAACATCTACCGCAGACGGTAATTGTTCGAAATGTTAATTTGTTTATCAACGCCCTTATCGGGGCTCATCAGTATCATCCATCCACCAAGAGTGATAACCAAACCAACATTTCAAACGGTCATACATATTTCTTCTAGTAACTCCATGACATATAAATATGACACAGCGCGACCAGTCGGAAACAATTGAACCACATCTTTCAGAACAGAAGAAAACATTTCGGCAACGAGAACTAGTACGTCCGGAACACACGAAGGTGGCTACCATATTCGCTAAGCAAGAGTAAAGCTGACACATCAATTCGATGTGATTCAACATTACACACCGCAGGCAGCAATCGCCCCGAATTTTATCGCAATGGCAAATGAATATAAGTAAGAATTATTCGTGTTAAACGGAAAACATCATGTTTGATTAGTTTCAAATAAATGTCCTAGTTCACTTAATTTTATAACCACGGGCGTGTTTTCCGTTTAACACGAATAATTCTTACTTATATATATATATATATATATATATTTATATATATTTATATATATATATATATATATATATATATATATATTTTTATATATATATATATATATATATATATATGTATATATATATATATATATATATATGTATATATATATATATATATATATATTATATATATAGATATTAATATATATAATTATATTTATATATATGTATATATTTATATGTAATATATAAAATATGATATATATTTTAAAAACTCTATCGGTGCGAGCTGCACTAGAAAAGCAGGTTTTCAAAACGTATCCAGTTTGAAAAATCTATTCTTTCAATTATGATTTTTGTTCCAAACCCTACAAACAAAAATTGCGCCCTCTGTCGTGTGAACAATATTTGATGGAAGTGCAGTGTGCTTGACAAAGAAATATTTATAATATATATTGTCTTTTTAATAACACAACTCAAAACTTGTAAAATGGCGTCCATAAACAAAACTGAATCTGTATGATTAACTGATTTTTTATCATACACATCCTTGAACATCACAGATTCACAAACATCGATATATAAGTTAATATAGAATTTACCATTGGTCTTAACACACCCCCTCAATGGTAAAACACAAAATAATAAAATATATATTTTTCTAATCCTAAATGTTCACAGAATTTAACAAACATAATCGAACCTCACGGTTTGGTGAATACATCAGCTGTTCGCTTGTATTAATATATCTTACATCTACAACATTGTCTTTAATTTTATCGCGAACAAAGTGCATTTTAATATCCACATGTTTCAAACGTTTAAAAAATTCAGGATTCTTGCTCACTTTTATGGCAGATTGATTATCTTCAAAAATAATTACACAAACATAACCATCATGCAATTTAAAATCATACAATAAATAGCGAATCCAACATGCTTCACTAACCGAATTGCTCAAGGCAATATATTCTGCTTCGTCCTTTTTACATTTGAACACTCCTTCACTTTCAATTACCTCGATATTTTTTAATTTTGTTTTATTGTCCATGTTTCGTTATCTTCCAAAGCACCAATTTCTCCGTTGATGGCTTCTCTCCATTTTTCACTCTATTCACTTTCCGTGGCTTCTTCATAGGATGCTGGTTCGTCTTCTTCAAGTGAACATGTCAACACTACTTCGTCAACATCATGTTCATAGTCCTGAGGTCTTGTTGTTTGTCTTCTGTTTCTGAGGTTATATCTAGGATTTTGTTGAACATCTTTGATTACAACTTCTTCAGATTCTGGAGTACGATTATCTCCATTAACATATGCAAAATTTGAATTCTTCTCTTGTTCTATGAAATTTTCATTCTCTTCAGAATTTTCGCATTGAACAATAACCTCGTCTTTGTTACTAATATTGTGCCATTGACTTATGCTTTCGACAGTTTTCACAATACAACATGATACGACAGCACTACTGTCATATTCTTTACAATTATCATCTGTTAAAATAATTGAATCTACATTGTATGAATAGGAATGACCATAATTGAAATCCATTTTGTAAAGTTTATTAAGTCTATGAGCAATTGCTCGTACTCTATCTTCATAGTCTAGTATTTCACATTTATTATTATCTGATACCAAGTGAAAACCTTCATCCAGTGCGGAACCAACAGAGAATAGGTTAAATTTCAGTTCAGGAACTTAAAATACATTAGAAAGAATAGTTCTTACTTGCTTTGTTCCATTGAACGCCCATAATTTTACTGTTCCATGCTCTTCAACATTTAGGAGCTTTTCATCACTCACTTCAACTTTTCTTATGTTCTTCATTTTGGTGATATTGCTGAAAAGTGTTTTGTTCCAACACATATGTTCGCTTGTACCTGTATCCATGCACCAGTCATCAACTTTTAAGTTTTCAGAATATCCAACGAATGCATTTGAATCTGGATACTTCCTTTTGTCACTACGTTTTTCATCTTTCCTTTTATGAAACCAACAGCTATCCAGATCATGTCCTACCTTATTGCAGTGCGTACACTTTTTTTTAACTTCTTTGGACTTCTTCTTAACCCAATACCAGCCAGAACTCAAAGAGGATTAAAAAATTTAATTTTTTTGTATAGACTGGTTGTTGAGTGTTCAGCAAAGACTGAACACTGAAATTTTGGAAAAAAATAAATATCAATTCGCAGAAAAATAGCGTCCCATTTTTGGGACGATGGCTAAGAAGGGATAAAATAATATACTTAGAAAAAACAAGTCAAAAAGGACAAAGCTGCTTTAATAACAAAATGTGTTCAATAAACTCACATAAATTATATACAGAACAAATTTTAATAAAAAATTTTTGGTAAAAAAAATTATTTTTTATGGGATGGTAGAAAGCAGATATCTTGTAGTCGTACATTGCATTCTCCACAAATTCTAGTGGTTTTTTTTTCACAAAATGCTTATCTCCTTTTTTCTTTATAGAAACAACTAAATGACCCATTTGGTCATATCTTATGTTCACACTTGCTCTTCCTCTCATCAATTTGGACTTTTGAGGGCGTGGTCTCTTTTCCTACGTTCTTCTAGCAGAGTAGCCATTTCTTGGGGATTTACAATCTGGTAAAGTCTCTAAGTATTTGTCACCGATATATCTAACACTTGGGTGAATAAAGGCCACCACCATTTCCCTGAACGAATTCTTGTTCGGTAAAGAGACACTTGCTTGTCTAATATAACTACTCCGCCCATATGCGAATTGTATTCTTGTATCAATTTTACGATGGAGTATTTTCACTATTGCAATGGAATTTTCACCGTTTGTGCTGTTTTATTTTTGTCCACTTCACTATTTTTTCTGATAATGGTTCGTCGATACTCTCAAACTCGGATTCGTCAGCAGGGTTAGAAGTAAACAATTCCACAGTACCTGCAACATCCACTATTTCTTCTCCTTCTAGGTCATTCTCTTCAAAATTTTCTGTGTCTGTTAGAATATCCTGGTCTGGAGGAATTATTGCTACAATAATATTTTCAATATCCACATCTTTCCAAAATTCCGGATCTTCAAATATGATGTCAATGTCACGGACAGTTAGACATTTTCTGCTACTCATAATTATCACTTCCAGCCAATGTCCCAAAATTGGGACAACAAAATTAGCAACAAATTGGCAACAGATAATGATATGAGTCAGTTCAATTCCGTTCCGTATCGAAAAAAGACACTATTCAACAATTAAACTGCAATGGTATAATTATAATTTTCTCGACAGAAATATATTGAAATCACTATAACGTATGACAACCCCAACGCGCCAGGCAAGTGCCGACTTGTTGAATCAGTCAAATTTCTGTTATTGTTCCTGTGAGAAATCTGACTATAAATATATGAAGTACATACTTTGACCTAAATGACATTATAATATACTCTAGTTTTCTGTGATAGCTTTGAAGGAATCTGGCAAAAATGGAGCGTCCCAAAAATGGGACGTTGGCTGGTGTTGGGTTAAAACAATTTCTTGCATAATGACCTGCTCTATGGCAATAGTTGCACTTATATTTAGCTTTTCATTACCTTTAGGTTTACTGAAACTTGATAAAGCTGTCTCTTTTTCGTAAGAACTTGCTCTCTCTTCTTCTATTAATAACCTTGAAGTGAATTCCTCCAGTGTTTGTTTATCAACCGGTACAGATTCCCATGCAGATGCAAAGTGTTTATACTTCTCTGGAATGGACATCAATATTTTTGTTATTATCATCCTATCTGATAATTTCTCCCCGGCTTGTTTAAGTTTGTTCTTGAGCTCTTCGAGCTTAGAAACAAATGACGAAACTGATTCATCTTGAAAATCCATGAGTAAAAATTTTTGTTGCAATACTAACTACTGATTCTTTTTCATATACTGACTTCAGCTCAGACCACATTTCATTTGAGGTTTCACAAGACAGAATGTGTGTTAAAGGTCCTTCTTCCATTCTTGTCACTATCAGTTCTTGAGCCTTGGCGTCATTTTTCGCCCATGCATTTATATCAGCAGCTTCACTGGTGGGTTTGACTTTAACCCCAGTAACTATGTCGAAAAGACCTTGTCTTTTTAGCATTACTGACGTTTGGAATTTCCAAACTATCCAGTTCTAACCAGTAAGTTTTACTCCAGCAATGAGTTTGTTATCCATTTTTATTTCTTTGTCTCAGCTTGGGAAATACAATATAATTATCCTTTCTTCAACACTTGTGTTCTGGGCCCATAACCTGATGGAAGTGCAGTGTGCTTGTGAAAGAAATATTTATAATACCTATATATTGACTTTGTAATAACACAACTCAAAACTTGTAAAATGGCGGCTATAAACAAAACTGAATTTGTATGATTAACTGATTTTTTATCATATCCATCCTTGAACATCACAGATTCACAAACATCGATATATCAGTTAACATAGAATTTAACATTGGTCTTAACAATATTCATCTCATAAAATAAAATACCATCCAAGATATCATAAGAAATACCTACATACAGAGTTTCATCCCTGTGGTCCCAAAATTGCGCCTTCTATCGTGTAAACAAGATTCATTTCCTCTCCTAGGGGGTCAACCCCCCCAAGCAACTCATACCAAAACCAATCCTAACCAATATATCATACGAAACTACCTACTCACAAGCTTTCAATCTTCTTGTTCTAAAATTACGCCCTTTATCGTGAAAAGAAGGTTTATTTCCTCCCCCGAAGGGTCAACCCCCCAACCAATTCGAACCAAAACCAATCCCTTTCAAGATATCATACAAAACTACCTAGATACAAAATCTCAACCCTATTGCTACAAAATTGCGCCGTTTAACCAATTCAAACTAAAACTAAACCCATCCAAGATATTATACGAAACTATTTATTTACAAAGTTTCAACCCTGTAGCTTCAAAATTGCGCCCTTTATCCTGTAAACAAGATTTATTTCTTCCCCCGGGGGGACAACCCCCCAACCAATTAGAACCAAAAGCAATCCCCTTCAAGATATCATACAAAACTACCTAGTTTGAAACTCTCAACCCTATTGCTACAAAATTGCGCCGTTTATCGTGTAAACAAGATTCATTTTCCCCCCAGGGGGGTCAATCCCCCAGCCAATTCGAACCAAAAACAATCCCATCCAAGATATCATACGAAACTAACTATTTACAAACTTTCAACCCTATTGTTCCAAAATTGTGCCCTCAATCGTGTAAACAACGCTAAAATACATAAGTTCTTACATACATACATACAAATATATATATATATATATATATATATATATATATATATATATATATATATATATATATATATATATATTTATATATTACATAGATATATATATATATATAATATATATATATATATATATATTATATATATATATATATATATATATATATATATATATATATATATATATATAATATATATATATATATATATATATATATATATATATATATATATATAGACAGAGAGAGAGAGAGAGAAATGAAATAGAGTTTTTGGTGCCAAGCATCCTAGAAAGTCATGAAACGAAAAACTATCATGGTCCTAGGTCAAACTTTGCTAATCGCACCCATTTTAATAAGCAGGTTTTCAAAGTGAAAACCTGCTAAAAATTCCTTCAATTCATGCTTCTATTTTCTGATAACGAATCATAAGATTCTAATTTTTCATTTCGAATTCAGAATCATTATTATCAAACAAGCTTTCATACGAAGTATAGCTTGTCATTGTGTCATTCGAAATTTCAAAGATGATATATATTTTTCATTCTGAATTTTTTTTTTCTGAGTTGTATCATGTATGAAATCAATAAAAAATTTTGGCTCCATTGAAGCTTGAAACATCGTTAGTAATTGAAAATTGATATAGTAATCTTCACTTAAAATGACTGAAATGATCATCTCATGAATATACTCCCACGTGAAGGTGCAGGAGTTGAGAGAACTGAATAAGTCCACCTTACCGTACGTCAAAACTGACATCACAGTCGGAGATTTGAAGTTTAACAAATGAACTTGATATGCAGGTAAAATATTCCTGTTGACTCGTTTTCGATAATGAAAAAGAGTATTTTAAAGTAAGATGATTATTGAATATATTGAAAGTAATACAACATAAGAATAGTTGATGCCACAAGGAACGGGAATATGTTATTTTCTTAGAAAATATTCAAGACATAATAATCAATTTAGAAAGTGAATATGGTAAAATTAAATCATTGGATGTTATCATGTATTTATTCAAAAATTATTCGAGTAAAATGAGCGATGTAGTTGTACATGTGGTAGAATTTTGATTGTCAGACCTTCAAGTATAAATAGTTAAATTCAGTAGGCTTTGGAATTAACCAAATGTCTAACCAAAACTAAATAGAAATAAATTTTACGATTTTTTTTTCAGTATTTCATGTACCTATTGATTTATTTATTGTTTCAATTCTGTTTTATTTCATAATTTTCGAATTTCTAAATATTTATGTTGTCATGAAAACTGATTCTCGTAACCAACGAATTTGGTTTACTAAACATAATCTAGATTTTGAATAGTACCTGCGCCAAATATGGAGAAGTACGAGTGAGCAGCAAAGGTAGACAGTGAGGGAGTATTTCTCGCGCAAAGTTCATCACATACTGAAGAACATCGTTGTCATAAATATTAGAAAATAATTTATTAAATTCAATAGAAAATAAAGAATTCACAAAGTGCATCTTGAATCTACCAATGGCGAAGCAGATAGTGTAAACACACAAAGAATCGTATTTCAACATACATTCAATGTACGTACCAAACTTCAACCCTCTAAATCAATCTGCAAAAACAGTGGAAGAGGGAATTTTTCCCAAAATACGAAAATACGAGAAATATCTATGTAAAATTTTCATAGTTCAGTTCTGTCTCTAGTTGCCAAATTTCAGCTCATTTGTTTCGACGGGAGCCAATGTATTTGCCAATATGTAAAGGAAAAAAAAAATATATATATATATATATAATTATCTATATATATATATATATATATATATATATATATATATATATATATATATATATATATATATATATATATATATATATATATGTATATATATATATATATAATCTTTTGATAATTATTAGCAATAACAGGCTTATTGAATCTCAAAGAACTCGATTTTATTAAAAAGACAACAATCAAATATTTTAAACCTATTTTGTACATTACGTGGGTGAAGGTTTCTGTGGTTCCCTTCCCATCTAATATCAACGGACCTGTCTGTTGATATTGGACTAAATAGCACGTAATTAATAACTGAAGACGGCCACAGCCGCAATGAGAAATTTTTGAAAACAAGATAAATAGTACCCTATTCTTTGACTTTTCAAAATCAAAATAATTTGAACCTATTTCGAACATTACGTGGGTAAAGGTTTCTGTGATTTCTCTTACCATCTAATAATAACAGATTTGAATGTTAATATTGGACTGAATAGCACGTAATAAATAACAAAGAACGGCCACAGCCGAAAAAAATTTTAGTGAGACATAGTAGTCTTTTTCTATTCAAATTTTTTCAAATCAATAAATGTCAAAGAAATTTTAATTTTTTCAAAAGTTTTGATAAAGCCACGAATGTCGTGGCGAAACGTCAACTTTTTAATAAAATCGAGTTTTTTGAGATTCAATAAGCCTGTTATTGCTAATAATTATCAAAAGATTAGAAATAGTTCACAGGCAACAACAATTCCAATGAATAATTAAATATTGCAAGCTGAAAATATGGCAATGATCCTAAACTTTTTCAAGAATGTGGAACAACAGCACGGGCAACAAGCAGTTATTATTTTGAAAAATCTTTGTTCACTCAACAAGAAGATTACCAATCTGAAGTCAAGAAGAATTTCTGCGTTGCAAGCATGAAAATCTGTGTCCTACTTTCCTTAAGCTGAGAGTTTCAAACGTTGTTCTAGATTGTGAGCACCTTTTTAGAAGATTTGAAATTCTAAATGAAAATTTCATTAAAAAAACCCTAAATTTAATAATTACCGACACTGTTAAAAATATCAACATTTTAACGAAACAAATAAATACTCTAACAAACACATTACAACAAATACTTCCAAATGAAATTTTACTTAATTTTTTACAACATGAAGAAATTAAAAACAATGACCTCAGTAAAATCAATAAGAACAGACACATCAAAAAATTAAACAAACTATTATCTAACCAATCACCACAAACAATAGTAGAAGCAACATCACATGGAAATAGTGTAATTAATACCACTACCACTGTTTTACCCTTTTTCGTCGAAGAAACATTAAATTTAGACCCCAAACACTCTATAGAAACTAATAATATCAAACAAATACCAATTAATAATATTATAGCTAACATAGAAAAAGGTATTTCAAATTTATGTCCTGAAAATCAAAATTCCATCAGACAAAAAGTAGCACAAACTATAAAAACTCACCACAATAAATGCAAAAATTAAAAACAAACATTACTTAATACACAAACTATCAAATACTTATATCAAACCAAACAATTCATCAAATCTAATCCACAACTAACAATAACTAAATCAGACAAAGGAAACAAAACAGTTATACTAGAAACTAATACATACAAAAAATTACTGCAATGCTTAGTGATTCATCTATATATAAACAAATTAAAAAAGATTTAACTACGACTCTGCAAAATGAAAGTAATAAATTGTTTAAAACATGGCAACAAACAAATTTCATTTCTCCACAAACATCAAAAGAATTAATTCGACACAACAGCCTTTCACCTAAATTTTATGGTCTACCTAAAATACTCAAAGAAAACATACCATTAAGACCTATTGTCTATTATATTCAATCACCCCTATATAATCTTTCTAAATTTCTTTCTTCAATATTAAATAATATAGTAAATCAAAATCCTTATTATATCAAAAATTCTCTCGATCTAGTAGACCATCTTAAAACTTTGAAAATACCTAACAATTACAAATTTTTCTCATTAGATGTTGTTTCTCTTTATACCAATATTCCAAATTCTTTGGTTCCAATAATAATTAATGACAAATGGAATATTATCAAAAATTATACAAATATTCCTAAAACCGATTTTATAGAAGCAATTCAATTTGCACTTGGTACAAACTATTTTCAATATGAAAATAACTTCTACCAACAAATTGATGGTGTAGCAATGGGAAGTCCTATTTCCATTGTTATAGCTCAATTATTTTTTGAATATTTAGAAGAAAATGTATTGAATAATTCGAATGAACGAATTATAACTTTCAAAAGATATGTTGATGATTGCCTTATAATAACATCAGAAGATTTTATTGATGATATTCTCAAAAAATTCAACGACTCTAATAGAAAATTACAATTTACTCTAGAAAAAGAAACGAACAATACATTAAATTTTCTTGATATTACTCTCATACACAAAAACAATGAAATTATCACAAAATGGCATAGAAAAAAAAATTTTTCACAAAGAACATTGAACTACAACAGTACACATCATTTGTCACAAAAAAAGAGTTTAATAATCGGATATATAGACAAAGCACTTAAACTTACTTCACCTACACACAGACATGAAACATTACAAGATGTCCATAAATTACTCATGAAAAACGATTACCCAATAAAACTTATACAGAAAATCACTAAAAATAGAATTCATAAACTTTACAACACATTAGAAACATCAAAAAAAGAAAATATTAACAAAAAATATATTCCTCTCCCATATATTCCTGATTTAAGCAATAAAATTTCAAAAATTTTAAATCCACACGATATTAAATTAGCCCACACCGCACAAAATCAAATAAAACAAATATATTCTAAATTAAAAAGTAAAACACCTCTTCTGCAAAAATCTCATGTTGTTTATAGTATACCCTGTAATAATTGTAATAAATCATATATAGGACAAACTTTTCAAAATTTAGAAGAAAGACTAAAAGCACACAAATATACCAGAACACAAACCACAGCACTAATAAAACATAAAAACAATGAGAATCATACTTTCAACTTTAATAGCACGAAAATTTTAGAAATAGAAAAAGATCAAAAACGCAGAGAAATTTTAGAAATGTTACATATTCAAAAAAATTTAAATAAAGTCGTAAATGATAGAACAGATATCAAATATTTGAGTTCAATATACGCAGATTTAATTCTTTAATTTTTCGAAGAAACAACATAAATCAAAACAAACAAACTCTAACCATAACAATTCATCTTCTTAGACAAAATCTAAACATCTAGAATTTTCAATTTTTCTAAAAAGAAAGTATAGTTTAGAACATGTGATCTCCAAAATTACAAGTAATGTATTTTTAAAGACAACAATCAAATATTTTAAACCTATTTTGTACATTACGTGGGTGAAGGTTTCTGTGGTTCCCTTCCCATCTAATATCAACGGACCTGTCTGTTGATATTGGACTAAATAGCACGTAATTAATAACTGAAGACGGCCACAGCCGCAATGAGAAATTTTTGAAGACAAGATAAATAGTACCCTATTCTTTGACTTTTCAAAATCAAAATAATTTGAACCTATTTCGAACATTACGTGGGTAAAGGTTTTTGTGGTTTGCCTTACCATCTAATAATAACAGATTTGAAAGTTGATATTGAACTGAATAGCACGTAATAAATAACAAAGAACGGCCACAGCCGAAAAAAATTTTAGTGAGACATAGTAGTCTTATTCTATTCAAATTTTTTCAAATCAATAAATGTCAAAGAAACTTCAATTTTTTCAAAAGTTTTGATAAAGCCACGAATGTCGTGGCGAAACGTCAACTTTTTAATAAAATCGAGTTTTTTGAGATTCAATAAGCCTGTTATTGCTAATAATTATCAAAAGATTAGAAATAGTTCACAGGCAACAACAATTCGAATGAATATATATACATATATGTATATATATATATATATATATATATATATATATTATATATATATATATATATATATATATATATTATATATATATTATATATATTTATATATATATATATATATATATATATATATATATATATATATATATATATATATATATATATATATATATATATATATAATACGTCTAAAAAGGGAATGTAGAATTTGTAGGACGAACGAGACACTTATTCCACTTGAATTAATTGAATTTATCTGATGAAATCTTCTGGAATTTGAGTTCTGAATTCATATAGGTAGGTAGGAAATATGAAAATTGCATGGATAGCAGTATTGTATCTTCTTGTAGATATAGTTTGCTAAAAGTTGTTGATTCTTAAATCAAAGTCATTCAAAAGAAATTGTTATAATGGCTCTGAGTTTGTATCAGAAAGGTTGATGTTGAAGAAGCTACCGTTTGGATGAATTAAAATCAAAAATGTTATTTCCTTTTATTAGTCTTTCCAACCCCTGATTATCATTATATGAAAAAGATATTAGATAATATACAAAAATATACTGATATTATACTTATATCTTATTATTTATATAGCGTATCTTACTAAAATTCACAACTATTGCCGTCAGTAAACTTGCCATATGTAACTTAAAAGACTATTGTTCTTCCTACTTGCCGGCCAGTAGTAAGTGAAGTTGAGGGGTCCGGCTAGTTTTGCAGCCAACTTGCGTGTCTCGACAAGTAGGTGTCCGAGCGTAAACACGGTTTTCCATTATATTTAGCAAGTTTCCGTCAAGATTTCTCAATTCCAGATAAAAATAACACGACTCGACAAAAAAAAATCGTTCTTTGTCCTAAAGCTAACTTTAGGATCTTCCGGTTAATTATGCACCGAAACGAAAAGAAAATACCTTTTTTTTATATAAAATTTGATTTTGAATATTTGAAAAAAAAATTGTTGTCAGTCAGAAGCACAGGTTGAAGTTTTTATTGGCCCGCAAATTAGACGGATTTTTGCCGATGAAAAATTTCCAAACTTGCTTAATACGGTTCAAAAAGCAAGTTAGAGCAGTATAAAGCAGTATTCTGGATTTTCAGAATGTAACAAAGCTGAAAACTACCAAAAGCTAGTTGAAAATATATTGAAAAATTTCAAAACCAGGATGTTATTGAAAGTACATATTATGCTGCATGCTCATTTAAAAACGCTTCCATCAAGATATTATGAACTTTGAACAACGTTATCCAGGCCAATACAATAAAACATGATGGGAGACTATCTTTGGGGTTTATTGATAGAAAGCAGTTATGAACATAAAAGAAAAACTGATGCTGCGCACTTTTGAATTATCTTCCACTTTTTGTAAGGTAGTTTGATAGTCAAAATGATATATACATATATAAGTATTGATTTATCATAAAATTAAAATTAAAATCACAGATTTTTAAAAATATCGTTCAAATGTTCTTCTGGATACAAAACTTTTTCATGACATATAATTTTTTTTCCTTCAACTATGATCCAATCTACCGAAATTTCATACTTTAATGTCGATCTCAAATTTTGTGTTGACCCGTGTAATAATTCAAAAAGAATAATATAGCAATATATAAAACGATCGAATCTTATATAACAAATGATTTAAAAATAAGAAGTAAATTGTGGCCAGATTATAGCCTTCTTGAATCTGTTTGAAAAATCTACTGTATTATATTCAAAGGACCACATCATCAATTGAAAAAGCGTACTGCTTTTGACAACAGTGTTAAAGACCTAACTAAAAACGATGGTAACTGTATACCGACAGGAGTTAAATAAAAAAAAAGTAATATTGGTACCGATTACGTACCTATATGGGGGAAAATGTCATAATATTCCTATATGATTCTGGATTTTCAACTGCTATCTCTTAAGTTGAGCAAAAGCTCCTAAAGCATTCCGACGCCTAATCCAACCCCTGACCCATACTCCATTCTTTTTTTGACTTTGTTTCTCAAAACTACTCAAGTTTTCCTCAATGCTAGCTGAAATTATTTGTACAGCAGCATACCCCAAGTAACAATTTGAAGACAGTTTCTATTTATTTAGGTTTTAAAAATGCATTAATATGTTCAATAAATCGACATAGGATTTAAAGTCACCTTGAGATAAACTAAAAGTTCTTAAAGACCACCTTTTCTTCAACAAAGAATTTAATGCACTATTTTAATCAAAATAAAAAGGCTATTTGCTCTTAATGTCCTATTGATCTTATACTAGTTTTATATTACTCTTAACATTGCCTATTTTAAAACTAATTTGCTATTATTAAGAATTAAATAGCAAGTTGGTTTTAAAATAATCCGTTCTGGGAAAAATAGTTTTAATGCAGTTTTATAGAGAACCCTTGTATTCTTTAAAACCTTTTAGGAACACTATTTTATCCTAAGACAATACATTCAATATAATACCACATTAAATCCAAAAACATAATTTTTACCTTTTAATGAGTACATTAAGAGTATTATTAAGTTAAAGGTTTTAATTTAGTCAATTCGGTTAAAAGAAATACCTTTTGGTCTTTGGACGACTTCATTAAAACTAATTAAATATCCCCTCCACATTCATATAACTGAGAGAAGCTCTTTTCAACCAGTGCACGAAAACCATAGTGCAATTGAAACCAGCGTTCTTATCAAGAGTGTCCTTTCACTTCATCTTTCAATCCGTTCGATTATGAAAGCAATGCCTGGGAATTACAGGAAGAAATCTACGAAAACGACGATCAAATTCAAAATGAATTTCAAAACGACAATGAACTCATAAAAAATCTGCTTTTCTGCGAAGAGCTTAGAGAATTGGCAATCCTTTCAAACATGAGCCAAGGCACTGTTAAACAATAATACAACTCATTAATAAATGATTTCCAAAGACTATTCTTGAGCAAGATCCGCGAAACTTTTTTTTTTAGGTTAGGATTCCATTTTAGTGCAAGACCACTTTAAATCAATAAGGTCACAATTTGAAAATATTAAATCATATTGGTTTTGAAAGGAAACGTAAACAGACTCCTGTGGGAGTGATTGGATTTATAGTGGTAAATAAAACGCTGTTTTAAATCTTGTGAGGTTTGAAATATTTAATAAATGAACAATTAGTTTAAATCAAGATCACGCCATGTTTAACAGCAATAAAGACTCCGCCATTTTGGACTTTTTCAATAGTAAACGAAAATAATATTATTATTCAAATAATTGTGTCTTGTATCTTCTCAAAAAACTGAAGAACGGTATGTCGAAATATGCCATTTGATTAAAAAATGCATTTAGATCCTTGGATGCAAAATAAAATTTGATGATATTTTTTCAGTATTTTTCAAATATGGGAAAAATACATTAAATGAGTGGCGCTCGAGTTATGTTGAAGTATTTTATTACTTTTTATTAGAAAAGTGCCATTCGTTGTTGAAACCTTCACCATAATAGGTTGCTTCCGAATATTATTTTATGATATGCTTAGCATACGTATGCGGTTTAAAATATTACCACTCTGCCGGCCATTATACTACTCAAAAGTTGTCGAGTGTTAGTAAACAAAATAAAACTCTCTTAGGATTCATCAATTATTTTTAAGTTAATATAGTCCGCGCTGAATACATTTTGAGAGCAAAATGTCAGATACACAGAAAATAATAATGAGCCTGATATCAATCACTGCCAATGATTGACCGCATATTCATTATCATAACGTATTTTTCATTAGGACAATGTCCAAGATTTATTGATAATAATGAATTTCTGTGATTGATCAATCAACGATTTTGTTGTTATAATGAAATCTTGGTCATTATGATAATGTAATTGAATCATGTATCTTATGAAAAAAGTCATCTTTATAATGTTATTTACATCAGAGCAATGTAAAAAATACATCAAGTTAATGACTACATAGTGATACTATGTACCTTTAATCATCACGACACATTGTCCTAATCCCTCTTTTAATAAAGCTATGTTCAATAGGCATAACATTAATGATTGAAAACATTAACCTATGTAGAGTTCATCATAGCAATGCACTGCGTTCATCACCTAATGTTTTAAGTTATTCGGCCAATGTCCGAGAGCATTGGGACAATGCATAAAGATCATGGATTGATGAACTTCTTGCTGCACCCCCACCGCCTCAACGTAAATATGCCAAATGTCCGCCTAATTCGCTATACGAGTATCTATCTAACGCTAACAGTCAAACGGTGAAGTATTATTTGTGTATAAGTACACTTTTGTGGAAGCAGTTTCTTTAGAAGGTGGTAAGTACAGAAAATGTATTATTTTAATCTTGTTAGTTTTTTATAACATTTGAATAAAAGTTACGAACATATTTTTTGCCAGAATACAATCTCAAAAAATAAGTAGTTACACTGAACACTGTTGAAAGAGACGAAAGAATGAAAACATGGTGTGTTTCGAGCACTTGTAGTAAAAATATATAAATGTATTGCATTTTGAACAATTTTTACATTATTTCGCGAACTACTATGAATTTTGCTATAAAAAATAGATATGTTCAATAATGGAACTTGCTCATACATTGTTTTGCTAAATACCCCTTTAAATTCAGTAAATTACTGAACAGAAAATTGTATTTACAAAAAATCTACTATTTACTAAAATTTGACGGTCAACACTATTTCAACATCATCTTGAAAAATAATCATTTATTGCAGGTTGTGACCATACTTGTAAGTGTGATCTGGATCTGAAGTAGAAACCGAAATATTCCATGCACCTTCATATTTATTCAGTATTTACTTTTCCCCAATACAAATCATGGTCGGACTACTATCTGTATAACAACCTAGAGCGCCATCCACCAAAGATATTGGAAACCAACAATTCACCGCTGAGATCGAAAATGCAGAAACCCGCCGAATACAAACTTACTGACATGAGATGTCTACTTTGCAACTGTGGCGTAGGTATGTTTTTTTTAAAATTATTGAAGAATTTTCCTTGTTCACTTTATGTAATATATTAAATTGTCGATGGTCAACTGGTATATTTTTCATGATTTTTAATTTATTCTTGTATAATTTTATGTAATACCTATAATATTCAATATAATATAGCTATAATTGCAACTAACTATTATAACTTTACTTCTAGATTGATATGGACTCAATCATGAAAAACGAAAATGATAATTGTTTTCTCAAAAACTGTGAAAAAGAAGTGCCAAAATCATTGCATTTCTGTTCAATGGCAATGTCAAAGACAAGGCGATTGAGTTTTTACTAGGCCCATTGGAAATCGAAAATATGGAGGAAAGTAGGTATCTGCTTGTGTAGATTGCGTTTTTGAGTGAATGGTGTTCACCCCGTGATGCTAATGTTAGTAGTTCAAAAAGAGCTTGATATTATCATTCTATGTCAGATGGTTGTTCTAGTCAAGGTTGACAGAGAACAATTTTTTCATTTGTTATGAAATCAAATGACAGCTTCAGAGTAATTTGATACATATTTCGTGAACATCATATTTAAAGTTCATAAGATACTTATTTCATTAAAAAGTAGAGTCCCAATGAAAAAGAAAATCAGTTTTCTAATATCTCGAATTCACCTTTTCCATTCTCGACCATAATATATTTTTATTTCTAGATGACCGAGATCAGGCAGCCACCAACAAAGTTGTGAAGAAAAATATTACTGGAGAAATGAATAACACAAAATTTTCACTTACAGCACTCATTTTTATATCTTGCAAAAACACCACAAGAAATTGAAGAATGGATATACTTTTTTAATTCTAAGAAAACTTCAATTCAATCTTTCACAATTGACGAAGATATAACAAAAATTCAAGAAGAGTATACATACTTCGATGGAATTAGATATAAGTTTTTCTATGTTATAAGAGCTGTTGATAGTTGTTTAAAAATTATTTATATGTTTCCGATTTAAGTTTTCTTCCAGAAAGTATTATGTGTCGGTCGTTTATTGAATACTTTTTTTTTTAACCTCAAGGAATTGTATACTGTAAAACACATATCTTATGTCAATATTTGAAAAATTATGAATAAATTGTATTATTCCAATTCAATGAATCTTTTGTTTCTGTTTGTAGTTATCTTTGGAACGTTCTTGTTCGACAACGCCATCATAATTGCTTGGAGCATTAGCAATAATATATAGACATTTTTTCCCTATTTGCAATTATATACCTGTCACTATATACATATATATATATATATATATATATATATATATATATATATATATATATATATATATATATATATATATATATATATATATATAATATATATATATATATATATTATATATATATAATATATATATATATACACACATATATATATATATATATATATATATATATATATATATATATATTTATTTATATATTATATATATATATATATATATATATATATATATATATATATATATATATATACATATATATATATATATATATATATATATATATATATATATATATATATAATATATATCTATATATATATATTATATATATATAGATATATATATATATATATATATATATATATACTATATATATATATATATATATATATATATATATATATATATATATATATATATATATATAATATATATATATATATATATATATATATATATATATATATATATATATATATATATAGATATATATATATATATATATATATATATATATATATATATATATAAAAATTTTAAGGGGGTGCAACCTGTAGGCTCAGATCGATGTATTTTTACATTATATTAACGTCTTCGAACATTGAACGATGTTCGGAAGTCATTGTGCGCATGGCTTAGAAATAATGTATCGGTGATTGAGTCAATGTCCTGAGTTCCTTAATTCAATGACTGCAGTTGATGGGTTGATGTACAGAAAACATTAATATCATGCTGGATGTTGATTGAATGATACACAATGGTCATTACTAGAATGTACTTTGTTTTGAAATCCAGGTGATGAAATTAATGTCTCTCGGGGATTGATATAATCACTTGAACATCAAGCAATTAATAATAATACATTGCATCAATGAACTCGAGCATCGGTTGAAAATTGATGTCCGAATACATTATCACAATGGTTTTATTCATTATATTCACGTACGTTCTTCGTTCTGTGTAATAAGTTTTAATTTATGTATTTGAAGTTGCCTTGAAGAACCCTTTAAGAATATAGCATTAAAACTTAATGGTTTTAATACAGTTTTGAAATTCAGTCTTGAAGCCCTTTTTAGGATGGGCCTTTTTTGGCTAGAAGCTGCTTTATGATGGTCTCAGGGATGTCTTGAAGATCACTTGATTTTATTCGAAATTTTATTGTATAGTTTTAAAGCGATCTTGAAGATCGGAATAAGAGCATTGATGTTACTTGGGACACTATCGTATTCGGAGCCATTTAGAAATTTGATAACTCAGAAAGTAAACTATCCAATGTGTATACATAACCAACGGAACAAGTTTACTTGGGGCAAGTACTTTTCGCCAGTAAACTTGCCATGTGTAAATGAGCCTTAACTTTACCATCGCTTTCGTCAACTTCCACGGAATTACTTTCACAATTCATTTTCTACTAATTAAATAACAATAAGTGTATACTAATACTGCTGAAGCGCATGCCTAGCTACGCCTTCGTAATAAACATCGATTTAGGCCCATATTTCATTCACCAAGTACCTGTAAAGTAACGTGCAATAAGGAACTTAGTTTCAATAACATGAAAACAGTTAGAGATTAAGAGGCTGAATAAGAATAAATCTACGACAGGAAGAAGTAGCGGAATTAACTAGAGGAACGAAGGAATTATTCAGAATCTTGAAAGACGCCTCAATAAAAGAATCTGGTAGCAGAACGTATAACCGTGCATATAACCGACGCACACGTTGGACGGTAATTTTCAGTTCAAGATGATCGATTCCCAACATCAGTCATTCTAAGGTTTCTTTGCTACCTGACGCCCATAGATTCGTATCTCCAATACGTACGAAAATTTTATGGTACCACGTGGGAATTATACGAATCGATGATACTTCATCGATGGGCAGAGGTGCAAGGATGAACGTAGAACGGGTTCTGTGGACGGAATAAAGATTAGTCGAATTCGGCTGTTGAATTATTAGACAGCTGGGATATCGTACATTTAGAGCGAAGTAGGTTTCCAGAGTGCAGTGATTTATGAACTGCGCCGCTTGGTATGTACGTGAATCTAAAATTTGTTACGATTCCTCTCAATTTCGTTCGACAATCGACTGATTTATAAGCGGTTCGCGCGTTGAGATATTATTCGACTGTTAACGGTGACGTTGTAGATTAAATCTCGAGAGATAACATCTCTTAAAAACCTGATGTCGATGTAAATATTTGTTTTGTCGCAACTCGAACCAGTGGGTCATTTAATTTCGACTGTGTAGCGTGACAGGTACTTGATGGAAGTTTGATAAGTCCATCCGAATTATCCAGAATTACGAAGAATTGCAACCTGGACTTTTGAATTAAGTCTAGGGACTTTAATGAAAATTATGTGTATATTCAAACAGGGAATGACTTTAATTTGGGCGCCATAGAAAAACACATTAGGTACACTGTGAAATTATCTTCAAATTTTAATTCCGGTCTCAAAGCGAAATTGAAATTTGATGTTGTGTGACTGTTCAAATTCTGCTCCACTTCAGTCGATTCCCCGCATTGTATGACGTCAAAATTGCCGTGACGACAGCGCTCTGTGTTTTAAGTTTGTAAAATTACATACATGTATTTAAAAAAAATTGATAGGAAATAATTGTTATTTAATTATCTACTAGCTACGAAACCCGGCTTTGCCCGGGTCGAAATACATCGTACGCTCAATAGTAATATAATCAGTATTTCTATATTTGCTATACGTACAGGATGGCCCATTTTGGGTAGGTACTTTTGAATGGTATCTCCGTTATATTTGAAGATGGAGGGTTGCGGTTTTCGCGACACTGTGCTACTTTTCCGTAAAACTGAAGATGCCGTCAACAGAAATGTAATAGCCCTTTTAGTTTTTAAGATACAGGGCATTTTTAAAAATGTCGCCGTTATCCTTCATCTTATCGAAAAGGTAATATAACATTCTTATAGATTTTTTTCCGTACAATGCAGTAGATAATTTTTGTTACATATTTACTATTTTCGAGTTATAAAGCAAACTCATGTTTTTTCAAAAGGAATATCCTGTATATTTATAGACTGAAAAATTTGTCCTTTTTTACGTTTTCAAAAACATATGATAGTATAAAAGTATAAACTTTTTCTCAGAAACGCGCAAATAAAGGACAATTTTCTGAAATTAAATGCATAATTTAATAGTAGGTCATGGATATTGTTCACGACAAGAAACAAAAATAAATGTCAAACCAATATCATCGGTTTTTGGATTGACTTTTGGTTTATAAAGGTGTTTATTTTCGTTCTTTTGGTATTAATATTTAATTGATATTAATCAATGTCTTCGAATAATGCAGCGTATGGAAATTATGAAAAATATGATATGCTGGTATGTTTTATACCTAGTAGGTACCTACTGAAAATTCTGAAGAAGCTTCGGAATTATATTTCCTAAGGCAAGTAAGCTATAATGGCTATGAATATCTCTATAATCATTTTAATCCTTTTCTTGTTAGATATCCAGAAAGAAGGCAACCGTTTTTTGAGATATTTGCTCGTTTGAGAGCAAATTTAGTTGAGCACGGATCATTTGTTCACCCGAGTGCTAAAATATACAACAAAGAGAACAGGGAAAAAAAGAGATAGATACTTTGGGATATATAAAAGCAACACCTTTGTCCTAGAAAAATTGAGAAGGAAATCGGTATGCCAAAAACTGATAGCATTGCAGAACTTCGAGAGGCAATTCATTTAGCCTTTCGAAATCTGCGAATGAGAACAAATATTATTTTAAACGCTATTCAAAGAATTACAAATTGTGCCAAATTTGCATTAGAAAAAAAAGTCGTCAATTTGAACATCAACTTCAATTTTTTTTAATAATGTTTTTCATTTGTGTTTGTAATATTGTTACTTTACGCTACAAAACTGTTGACACAAAGTTACTGTCAGGAAAAAGATCTATAGGTATTTTTTAAATAAAAGATACTTATATGCAAGGTATTCAATTCTTCGTTAGTAATATGTAACTTTCACTTGTTCATTTTTGTTATCCATGACCTTCTATTGATTTATGCATTTAATTTCAGAAAATTGTCATTTATTTGCGCGTTTCTGAGAAAAAGTTTATAATATCATATATTTTTGAAAAGGTAAAAAAAGACAAATTTTTTAGTCTATAAATATACAGGGTATTCCATTTAAAAAAACATAAGTATGCTTTATAACTCGGGAACAATAAATATATAACCAAAATTATATACACCACTGCATTCTATAAGAATGTTATATTACCTTTTCGATAAGATGAAGGATAACGGCGATACGACAGGGATCCCAAAATGCAACATTTTCAAAAATGCCCTGTATCTTAAAAAACATACTTGCAGAATAATATTAAATATGTGAATGCAGTGCATAATTATGAAACAAGGAGTCAGAATAACTTTTTTCTACGAGCGGCCGGAAAATTGAATTTTCCACACACATTTTAGTGTGGAAAATTGATTTTCCCGCACCGTGTGGAAATAATTTTCCACCTCAATATATCAAATTAATAATAAGCCGGTATATTATGGTGGTTGCGAAATGCTTTAGTTACCATGTGTAACTTTTTTTTTGTTCGAGTGGAAAATGCTTTTACGCACTACCTGGCTGTAGAAAAACAGCCCTAGCCAGGGTGTGTGGGACTCAAGACTAGCTCACTACCCACTAAAAACCACTTGTGACTAGAGCTGTGGCAAACCGTATGTATTCGTTACTAAGTAACGAATAATTATTAATTAGACTCGAAGTAACGATTCGTTACTTTCGAACTAGCATCGTTACTCGTTACTTTCGCATTTTTCCTTTGCGCATGACTTTGAGCATGTATTTTTACTACTGTTCTGTTTATGAATATCATATAAAAATATTAAAAATTAAATAATAAGAAAACAACGTGTCTAAAAACCACAAAATGAAAATAACATTTTATTCGACTAGTTTCGCCTGTTACAGCATTATCAAGACTGAATACATGTATTCAGTCTTGATAATGCTGTAACAGGCGAAACTAGTCGAATAAAAAGTTATTTTCATTTTGTGGTTTTTAGACACGTTGTTTTCTTATTATTTAATTTTTAATATAAATATGAACTACCACAGAGTTGATTCATCGTCCATCGAATTTATCATATAAAAAAATTAAAATCTATCTTTGGGTAATAATTATTAAGGTAGATAACCGTGACGTCAGATGTTTAATTTTTATTAGATGTACGAGTGAAAAGATGACCACCACAAGTCACACGAACTTTACTTCACTTTTTTACCTACATATTACATCAGTTAAACACTCACATATTTGATAATAAAATTTTTTCAATAAGTATGAAGAAAAACATGAAAAAAAAACAAGACATACCTCTGAAAAAATTTTCAAAATTTAAATCACAAAAAAATTATTATATTCACATACCTTAAAAAAATACCAATTTGCCAGTACTAATAAAAGTAATCTGCAGAAACCAATTTATGTGAAATTATTTTATTTCAAAATGTTATACAAAATAAGCCTTAAATCTTAGAAGCAATTGAACGAAGAGTTAATATAAAGGGGAGATGAACAATTTGAAAATAATGAGTTTTGAGTCTTGAAATTATTACAAAATAATATCCTTTTTTGATCACTCTGTTGAATAATTTGAAAAAAAAATCAATGGTGTTTCCTACAAATATGCACAAGAATTTATTATAATTAATAAAATGCAATCAGCTATCTATAACCCTAGCCTACAGGAAAGTGTCCTATAATCCAATAAATCATACTAAGTATAAATAACGACACATAAATATTAATGCAATAAGGAATATGAGCTTGAATCTTTCAAATTATCGTTATATTATACGGAACTAACGAATCTTATACGAAAGTAACGATAACGAATGTAACCAAACATACGAAACTAACGTATATACAGTATATCTGTAAAGTAAACTACTAACGAATCTTATACGAAAGTAACGATAACGAATTTAACGAAACATACGAAAGTAACGATAACGAAATCTAACACTAAAGCGTTCAAATCTTTCCTTATACGGAAGTAACGAAAGTAACGAATACTTAGTAACGAATACTCCATCATAAAGTAACGAATACATACGGGTAACAAACTTTTCGTTACTTTTACAGGCCTACTTGTGACCATGCACGGAAACACTGGCCGATGTTTGCAGCGTTTCTCATGGTCCTCCTGTCCATATAGTAGTGTGGAAACCGTGTCTTTATACGTATACTTCACTCCACGATATGCTTTTATCCTTTACTAGTAGGGTTTATCACCTCTCACCACCATGCTCCTTCTCAATCTTCCCTCTGCCCCCTAATGCGTTCCTGCTCCAACCTGTCCTCCTTTTCCTTTTCTTCCATTATACGAGTAATCATATAACGTGACCCACGTTTTTTTGTCCTCTAGCATACTGCCTATAATGTTCTGTGGGGTTGGTGCAATCCCAACTTGCCAATTCCCTTTGTCGCCCCCATCGCGAACAGCTGAAAATAGCATGCTCTGGGGAGTCTATCTCATTACATTTGGTGCATTGGTCTGATTCCGCCTCTCCTATTTTCTTAAAATATGTTCCAAATGATCCATGGCTATTTACTTTCATTTTTGTTTGTTTATTGTCAGAAAACTGTCATTGCATTTCTAAAATATTTTGCTCGTGAATAAGTGAATCCTCATTAAAAATGAATATTTGTCTCGAGGGAATCGATGAAAATACAAGCGAGGGAGTTCTCGATGAGATTCTTCTGACAGCAGAAAATGTGAAAACAGACCTGTTACCAGAAAAATCAAAGAGAAGATATGAAAAAGAATACGAGATCTTTTGCAAATGGAGCGTAAGAACGGGCATTACAAGTTTTGATAAAGAAGATATTTATTTAGTGTATTTTTCCGAATTATCTGCATCCTGTCAACCATCCACACTCTGGTCAAAATATCCAATGCTGAAAACCATGCTCAAGCTCAAGAAAAATATCGACATAAGCAGATATTTCAAGGTGATTGCTTTTCTCAAAAAAAGGGAGGTTGGTTTTAGACCAAAAAAATCAAAAACTTCAAGTCCAGATGACATTGAGAAGTTTTTATCCAATGCTCCTGATAACATCTATCTTCTCCATAAAGTGGCGACAATTTTCGGAATAGCTGGGGCGTGCAAGCGGGAAGAATTAACAAATTTATTAATTGAAAATGTGAAAGAGAAAAGCTCCATGATTTTAGTTAAAATACCCGACAATAAAACGCACACAAGTAGAAGTTTTGTAATTACTGGGGAGAGGAACTTGAGGTGTGTCAGACAATATACATTGCTTAGACCGAAACATACTCCTCACAAGAGATTTTTCACAACGGAGAATGCAGTATCCAGTGTATTGGTATAAACAAATTTGGGAAGATACCATCAGATGTAGCTGCATATATAAGACTTCCGCATCCAGAAGCCTACACTGGACACTGATATAGGCGCTCTTCTGCCACGGCCCTTGCAGATGCTGGAGTAGGGATAACGAATCTCGAACGTCATGGCGGGTGGCAATCAACAAAAGTCGCGGAAGGATATCTGGATGAATCCCTGGAAAATAAAAAGTGTATTGCAAGCAAGATATTCAGACCGCAATCAGCCACTATTAGCAGCTCTATCGCCTCCACTGACATACAGCCAGGCCCAAATACTCAGCACAACTTTGAACAGGAATTCGAAAATGAACTACACTCGACTGACATTATTATCCCAGAACAGCAAAGAGCAACAGATCCAAAATTACAGCCATTCAACAAGCAACTAGCATCTGCTATAAATTTAAGTAATGCAAATAATTGTACTTTTACAATAAATTATAATATAAATAATTAGGTATTAGATTTTGATATTAACTAACTATTATTGTAAATAATATTTTACTTTATGTTTACTTTATCAATAATCTAATGAAATATGTTTCTGAATAAACTATCAGCACTTATAATCAGATAAAAATATCTCAACTTTTGATTAGTTCTGTTGACTTTCCTCACGCTCGTAGAAAAACTATTGTACCTAACACTTGCGGAAAATGTTTTTCCGCACTCGGCTTGACTCGTGCGGAAAAATTCATTTTCCGCACTTGTTAGGTAATTAGCTATAACGTATTTACATGTAACAGAGCAGGCACAATGAAAAAATTATTTTATGGTGGTTTGATATTGTACAATGAACTACCAAACCAAATGAAAAATTGTGAAACCTTGAAATTGTTCAAAAAAATGTGTTTGGAATATGTGAAATGCAGATTTTGATAGAGTTAATGTAGATCTTGTTTTGATTTGATGTCGATATTTTTAAATGGCATGTATGTAGTCTGTAATAGCTGTTTGCTAAATAAAGATTATTATAATTATAAATTTTTTTTTTCGTCCGTGACGAGAGGAGGACGAAAAAATTTATTATTATTATTATTATTATTATTATTATTATTATTATTATTATTATTATTATTATTATTATTATTATTATTATTATTATTATTATTATTATTATTATTATTATTATTATTATTATTATTATTATTATTATTATTATTATTATTATTATTATTATTGTTATTATTATTATCATCATTATTATTATTTATTTATTTTTCTTTTACGTCCATGTGAGAGGAAACATCTTTTGTAGACTACCCTGAGATTATCCCGCACGCATTATCAGGGTGTGTGAGACTCCGGATGTTGCTGGTTACTCAATAAAAAACCTATCACACATTCCTTGAAGTAGTTCTTCATCCTGCCCTTACAGCGTCCCTTAACAAAAGAGATGAGCTGCAAGCGGCCTCTATAGTTCATGGGATCTGATGACTCTCTATTTTCAAAAATAACGGAGATACCATTCAAAAGTACCCAAAATACATATGTACATAGTATACCATATGTCCCAAAATGAAGCACCAACATTACTATCTCGGTAAATATAGGAGATAGAAAAAAAGTTAAATGGAAAATGTTTTGGATTAGACTTCTGTTGGCTGATTTCACATCTTCTTTCAGATTTGATAAATCTTCGTTCAATTTCGAGATAAAAATGAAAAACAAAAAACTTGGGATATTGTTTTTCCTTCATAAATCAAATATCGTTGTTTTGTGTTGGTAGAGACTTGTACATTGAAAAGGGACTTTTTGATTACCATTCAATTTGTGGCATTTTGTACCCTTTACCGTATTCTGTTTTTCAGATTTTCATAACAACTTTTGTTTTTCATATGCCGGCCATCTTTGAATTTTACAAATCCTGGAAGGATTTGAGATGGGCTTTTCAATGATATGTCACTTGCTAGAGGAATTTGAATATGAAAGAAGTAAGCATGGTAGGTCTTGAAAAATAATAGTGCTTCCAAATAGTATTGTCACATTTTGCTTTAACTGAAGTATAATCTTATGATAATTCAACTATAAGTTACTTTACGAATTATTTTACGGATTTTTTATGAACAGATTTCTAATATTAGATGAAATACATTCAAATTAAATCAAAATGGCTCTTTACATATAAAAATAAAATCATTAAGCACATATTATCTAAAGGACGTTTGACAAAATTAGATAGTATTGAATTGAAACGGAAAGTAAAGAAAACTGAAACAAAAAAAATTATTTTACTCTAATCATTTTACATGACAAAGCTAACTCACTACCGAACTGAGTTTTGTGATTAAATCGAATTCAACTCACAATACTGAAACATCCTGTCTAATCTTAACACGTAATTACGAGTGAATCGAATTATTTTCACAGTCTCTCTTTCCCCTTAAAGCGGAAATTATCTTATTCGCCCGGGTGGCCATCTAGGAATGTGCCTCCTTGTGCCAAATTAGTTCTGTTGCACAAAGTGTAAGTAAGGAATAAAAATTAACAATGCAAGAATGAGTAGGCCGTAACCATTACAACGCTACGTTATATATATATATATACATATATATATATATATATATATATATATATATATATATATATATATATATATATATTTATATAAATATATATATATATATATATATATATATATATTTATATATATATATATATATATATATATATATCAATTGTAATCATTTTGGGTTCTCGGCCCAAAAGTTAAAAGGGCTCTTTTGTCAAAATACTAAACACAGTTGGTTTGGTCATGTTTTAAAGGAGAATTAGAGTTCCTTTTAAGGTATATATATATATATATATATATATATATATATATATATATATATATATTTTTAGTATTTTTTCTATCTGTGTTAGACCTCCCAGACAAAGATATTTTTTCATGTCTCATATATATGTATATATATATATATATATATATATATATATATATATATATATATATATATATATATATATATATATATATATATATATATATATATATATATATATATATGGGAAAACTATTTGTAAGCTGCAGAAATGTAAAAGGAAACTGTTTGAAGTTTTTCCAAGCTTTCGGAATCGTTTATTCTATCATCAGAAAGAATCTATCGTGAGGATGTTTACATATATGTTGATAATAGGATATAAGAAACATTGAAAATGATGCTATTTGTTAAATAATTAGAAAAGTTGATACATTTTTGAGTTATTATAATTAAATTTCGTTCAGAAATTCAATTATAATACCTCATTCGACACGAAGAGTTATGGCCACAGTATATAATTTTATGAAAGATTTTTCTATAGAATTGACAGGAAACTTGCAGCACTACATTTTAAAAATATTTTCATGTTGTACAGGGTGTGCCAAAAACGCGAAAAGTATCAGAGTTATTATTTTTTAAATGGAATACCCTGTATATTATTTCATTTTTGGATTTTACGATAAAAAAAAAATGCCAGTTTCAATTTCAACGCTTGAACTCCCAACAGGTGTTTTCTTGTTTATAACCAAATTAATGATTGGGCCTACTAACTGAAGGAAACTTCATGTCGCTTTTGTGAAAAATTGACTAACTTAGACTTGGTGTGTAAAAATAAAGGTAAAATAATTGCAATCATTAAACGTCACTAACTTGTTTAACTTAAATGGAACACCCCGTATTTTATGTCACCAACATATGTAAAATTTAATTTTCTATCAAATACCTGAATACATTCCAATCGATAACTCTTTACGCTTTCAAATAAAATGCTCATTTTCATCTTGCAAACTGATTTTGAGAAATTTATCATTTTATCAAGTCGCCTATGGCGTTTTGAGAAACCAAAATTGATATATATATATATATATATATATATATATATATATATATATATATATATATATATATACATATATATATATATAAATATATATTTCTTTTATTTTTTCCCCAGGCACATATTGGAATCTTTGAACAAATCAGCTGGCATAGAGATTGTTTGTGATGCAGAACGATAGTATCAAATAAAATTTTTTTTTAAAATTTGGACAAGGAAGTGAAGGGATTGCATGATTGGAAATTTATCTATCTTCTGACGAAAGAGATGGAAATTAATTTTGTACAATATATCCGAAATTCAGCCTTCTACGGCTTTTTCGATTATGCATAGAGCTAAGAAAGACGGATTTCAAAGGAAGCGCCTTTTGACGGTATAAAATGTTTTCCCTAAAGGTCTCTATTTTTATATAGAGATTTTCATTTAGTTTTTGAGTAACCTTTTTAAAGATTTTCTGTGCATCTCTTCATCCTCTCCAAATTGACTTCACATTTATAATTTGTATGTAAAAAGATCGAAATTAGTGGAAAATACGACCTTAGTTCTTTGTTTCGCGCAATGTCTGTATGAAGAAATGGGTGAATTTTCTTGCATCGCTACTATTAAAAAGCATGAAAACACCAAAATTGCATCATTTCAAAGGAACAGAAATATTTGATTTGTCAAGAATCCCTTTGAAACTTGGATTATTGGAAATTGCAGATACGTTAGAAGGGAAACTTTTTTATTGTCCTCACCATTTTCTCGTTGTAATTGAAATTGATTCTTCAAATATAATTTCATCATTTGTTGTATTTCAACCTAACCTAACAGAATCAAGTTTTATTCAGAAGTGGGCCCAATAGGCCGACTAGCGTTTCGAGCGAGATAGAATGGCTCAGAATTTGATATCCACCTTAAATATAACAAAGAGAATATAGAAATATTTCTTCTCCATTGAATATTTAAACCTATAAAAATTGAAAAGTTCTTAGTCGCCTGACGGTATTTCTACTATCCATTTGATTCTAAATCGAAATCGAAGTTTCTACAAATCGAGGCCGAACGTGCATTTCTCGGTGAAACGGCGGCCATGTTCGCCCTCCGAGGCACGCTAGATAGTCCGATCTCTCGTCCGATTCCGCCGATGCTCTTTTGTTTCGTATCCACCACGGCCTACTCGGCATTGATATCTCCGAGATAATGGAACCGCGCCGGATTATGCGGCTCTGCCTAACCCGAAATTAACCGACCCGAAACCGTAATAAGGTACAATTTTTAAATTAACTTAATTGTAGATCATAAACTGTTTAATAACATGTTATTATTTTTATAGTCTTTTTAGTAAAACTACCTGTTAAAGTGACATTAAATAAATAAGCGCACGGAACGGTTGTTATTTCTTGCGGTGAGCGACATTATTTATTGGTTCGGAAAAATTCAAATAGGAGAGGAAATTATATAGGTAACATAATCGATGGAATTTCAAACGTTCGGTTCTTATTAATCGGACGTGTCAAAATCCACAACTGCTCGGGCAGTTTATTGTAGCACAGAGTGGAGGTCACAGGACTTTCAATGAAATATCAATAATGCCGATTATCTCAAAGAATTTGTAAAAACTCTTGTCAACTATCTACTTCAAAATAATACATAATCTATAATAATACACTGATATTATACTTATACATTTATATTTATATAAAACATCTTACTAAAATTTACAAATACATGTACTTACTTGACTTTATCATCGCTATCCTCAACTTCTACTGAATCACTTTAAAAATATATTCTTTGTTAGTAAAATAACAGGTGGACAGAAAAGTTCGTCATTGAGGTCGTATTTTTCGCGCGAAGTACATCGCGCTCGAGATGCTATTCGAACCGAATAGTATTCGCGAAATGCAGTGCGGTTGAGGAAAAGACTTAAACACAGAGGAACGTATTTCAACATCAACTCACTCTACGTACCAAACTTGAACCCTTTTACTCAATCTGCAGAAGCTGTGGATGGAAGGATATTTTCAAAACACGATAAACAAGAAATATCTGCTTAAAAATAGCGGCGGTTGACAAATTTACCAAAAATTATTAAAGCGTAGTTCTGCTTCGAAAAGAACTCTAGATACCAACCTTCAGCTCATTTGTTTTGAGGGAAGCCGGTAAAGATGCCAGTACCGGGAAAAAATATATTATATATATATATATATATATATATATATATATATATATATATATATATATATATATATATATATATATATATGTTGTTTTACACATGGGTGATGTCAATTTATAGCAAAATTCACTAAAAAAAATTTCTAAAATGCACAATTAATTATTCACGTGTTTCGACATTTGTTATTCTCAAAATAATACTGTACAATAACCTTACATTAAAATCAATTTATAATAATGATGAACAAAAACTGAATTTGAAGTTTTCTACGTTTATTATCACAAAAATACAGCACTGCGGTTGCAATTTCGGTCACTAGACCATCATCGGGAAGATTGAGTTAAGAACAGAATACCTAATTATAGATTTGCGCTTACGGGTGGGAAAGAATTATTGCAGGTATCTTAATAGACAAGAGGAACACATTTCAAGAAGGGCTAATAGAAGTGGATTTCCCAAATTGGTACAATAAAATGTTCTTAGAAAAATCGCTATTGTTTGAATACACTAAATATAGGAGAATATATCAAGTCAATCTAGTCTTTGAGCAAGATATCTTTTGCATTATGATTGAGTTCAAAAATTTCTAATGATTCTAAGTAAGTAAGTTTGGTTCCTTTCGGTAATTTGTGCATAATTTGAAAATTATCTATTTGTGGAAATGGGTGGTGGTTTTCACGGCAATGATTTGAAAACGTTGAATCCGTTTTATTTCTCAAAAAAGATTGTTGTTATTGTACACTCCTTTACATACAGGACAAATCAACCTAGAAACTCCTGAACTTTCAAATTTTGAAGTGATATCTTTGGCATTGAATTAACGACGGATTCCATCAACAATTTATAATATTCTATCTCCTTCTCTTCTATGTCAAATGACCTCTGTGGTTTCAATGAATGATGTGGTAAATTCTTCGGTAGTTTTCGATGTCCGCTCTTGAATTAATTGTTCTGTTTTTTGAATTGCAAACAAAAAATATTAAAAATATGTTACCTTGTTAACTTTGGTATGAATTTGAATAAGCAGCAACCCATCTTTTCAATTTCGTTTTTTTCCATGTTCAGTTTTTAGAATTTTTGAGTTAAAAACGCTCAAAGTCCCAATCAGACAATTCTTAATACTAACAGTCTTACATATTTTCGGGATTAAAACTATTATTACGGGTAGTACGACTCTAATTTGGAAATGTGTCTTTCAAATCATCATAATGATATTTTAACGATTCTAGGGAAAAAAGCTGTTCTAAATTTGGAGGGTTATTCTTATTTAATTTTTTTATTTACAATTTTTAACAATTTATTCTGATGTAATAATTTCAAAATATTGGCATACGCTCCACACCATGGCGTTATACCATAACTAACATATTCAGCAATGAAATAGACAATAGCATGATATTATCATCATCAAAGTTTCAGTCTTCATATTATACTCAACATGTTTATCCCACTTCATATTGTAATCGAAAATGATACCTGAATATTTGCAAGATTTAACTCTTTGTATATTTTTCCCATTGGCAATAATGTTTAAGTTATCAGGAACACTAGAGCAGTAGCTTTCAGAAGTAATATATTGAAATTGATGATCTTATTTTACGTCCCCAGATTACGTCAAAGGTTCTGCTAGTGGCGATCGATGATAAACTGAAGTTTACAAATCACGTCTAAATTTTATCCGAAAAATTCATCCTGAAATTTAAATCTCGTAAAAAGCTCAGTACTCAACTATTATTATATACTCTAATTTTCACATCTTACCTATCTGAAACATAATTCAGATGACCTATATAGAATACTTGTATAAGTTTCATTTTCAATTTCAAAATTTTTTTCTATGTTTCGGCGAAATATCGAGTATTTAGGTGGTTGACAATGAAAGATCTAATTGATTATCATTATCTTGCTTTTGTGCACAAAATATTACAGACTTCCCAACCATCCTACCAAAAAATGTAAGTACAGGCTTGATTATCACTTTAGAGATTTAAGGGGTGACTGAGTTCCCAAAATACACGAACATCGTACAACAAGTTGTAAAACAGCTTTTCTTATATAGCTGTTTCTTTGTATAATGCTCTTGAACATCATTGTAAATTTTTGTCTCTTTGTAGTTTGAAAAATAATGTTAGAAAACACATTTTGTGTAGGTTATATGGTTTATTAGCTCAAGATTTCTTTACTTGAATTTATGCGGGTATTTCTATTTATAATGCTGTTTGTTTACATTAATATGCAGTTTTTTAAGTTTTTCTTTCTATTTGTCAGGCTTATGTCTTACCCGACATCATTTCCAACTGATGAAATGTTCCTTGAAGGTTATGTGATAGAGTAGCGCTTGCTAAGCTTCGCCTTCAATGCCTTTCCTCTGCTCCCTCACTTATTATGAGAGAGAGAGAAACAGCTTTATTGTCCTATGAAATTACAAAATTTTGTCGACAAAACACATACCTATAAAAAATTGAAAATAAAATTTAACAATGATAACTAATTAAACAAAACACACTTTCAATCGTTGAACAAAACAAGAATCTATTAAATAGAAGAACAAAATAGAAAAACATTCATCAGTCAATTATGTATAAACATATGTTAAGAATCAACATATTTGTCAAATAAACTTATTATACAGATATAAAATTTTGTATATTACAAAAAAAAAACAAAACATTAATTGCTACTAAATGTGGATCTCAAGGGTCTATATTACATTGTGAAATTCAGTTACAGAATAAAATTCTGCCACAAAAGAAAAGCCTTAGTTGAACTTCGGAACTTTTTGTACGTACTCAAGGATTTTAGCTCCAATGGTAGATGATTGTATAACTTTCCGGCATTGTAGGTAAAGGAGTTTTTTGTTAAGACGGAGGTGGGCGTTATTAAATAAATATCGGTATCTGAATTTCTTGTGGGATATCTATGATTTGGTCTTTCTGAAAAGTTATGAATGTGTTTGCGAACCAAACAGACGGATTCGAATATGAATAGTGGAGGAAGAGTTAGAATTTTGAATTTTTTAAAGTAGAATTCGCAATATGTCCTTCTGCTCAGATCAAACATATAACGAACTGCTGTCTTTTGCAATCTGAAAACAGACTCAACGTGGAAGGGGCTGCATGAACCCCAATATGGCAAACCATAACGAAGGTGTGATTCGAATAAAGAAAAGTATGTCGACAACGCAGCAGAAATTGAAAGCTCTCTAGAAACCGTTTTAATGGCGAAACATGCAGAAGATAATTTGTTTGTTAATATGTCTATATGAGTAGACCATTTGAGCGACCCATCAATATAAAAACCTAAAAACTTCACTGAGTTCACTGTTTGAATTGTTTTATTGTTTAGGGTAACAGGTTGTAGAGTTCCTCTGTAAGACATTACTACAGTTTTATCTGTGTTGAAACAAAGTCCATTTGAATCAGACCAGGCCTTAATAGCCATTAAATCATTACTTATGATTGACTGTAAGGCTTGTATATCAGAGTTACTCCAAGTTACACTGGTGTCATCAGCAAACAAAGTGATTCTACCACTTATTTTCAAGTCCACAATATCGTTGATGAAAAGAAGAAAGAGAATTGGTCCTAAAACCGAGCCCTGAGGTACCCCACTGTCTATTGGTAGATTTATTGAATTCTTACCATTTGCTCGTACTATTTGTTGCCTGTTAGTTAGGTAAGATTTAAACCATTGTAAAGGAGACCCACGTATGCCATAAAACTGATGTTTTCGTACTAAAATTGCATGGATAACACAATCAAAGGCCTTTGCGAAGTCACAAAAAACTGAAGTTGTGAACAGTTTGTCATTGAGTGATGTATATACTTCATTAAGAACCGAAAACATTGCGTCATTAGTGCATTTTGTGGGTAAGAAGCCATACTGTTGTGCTGTAAGAATATTATGTTTGAGAAGGAAGGGTAAGAGACGGCATTTCAGGGGCCTTTCGACTATCTTCGATAAGGTAGGCAATAAAGCAATAGGTCTATAGTTACAAGTTTTAGTTTTTTCTCCACCCTTATGGAGTGGGATAATAATGGCTGTTTTCAGACAAGTGGGAAAGAGACCAACTTCAAAAGATTCATTAATCAACGAGACTAAAATGTTGATGGCTGTATCAGGTATGTTTAAAAATAATTTGATGGATAAGCCATCATTTCCACATGAAGCTTTAATTTGTATATCGCTTATGGTTTGCATCATTTCATGTGTGTCAACTGGTCTCAGGAAGAAACTGTCCATAATCTTTTTAGATGGTAGCAGGAAGGAGAGAGCATCACAACTCGGAACTATATTTGAATTGATATTTTTACATACATTCACGAATTAATTATTCAGTTCATCAGTTCATGTGTATGTAAATGTATGTGAGACAATAAAGTCATTATTATAATGATCATTTTCGCTTATACGAATACAGATGACACGCGCGCCTAATGTTGCGTATCCATAGAAGAAAAGTTGCTAACTTTTGTGTTGTCAGCACGTGTTGGTCACAAAAGTTTCTGTAATTACCTCGTATCAGTAACAAAAGTTGGAAACAGAAGTTGGAAACCGTGTTTCTATTTTAGGTGGTAAACATCAAAAGAATACGCTTGTCGCAGATATTTTTCCGCTCTGTGGATACGCTTTCAGTTGGAAATATGTATTCGAAACAGAAGCATGTCTCTTAACGTCACGTGGATGAACAAATTAGCAACAAATGTTGGAAACCGTGTGTCCGTTTTAGGCGGTAAACATCAAAACAATACGCTTGTCGCAGATATTTTTCCGTCACGTGGACGAACAAATTAGCTTTCATATCATCGTCGGACGGAGACATAGCCGTTGGTGGATACAGCTTGTTGTCAACTAAAATGTTTCTCAAATTGTTTTCAACTCGGTTGACAGAATGGAAACAAAAGTTGGCGACTTTCTGAAGAGTGTCAAACAGTTGGAAACACTAAAGTTGCCAATAATTTCGATGGATACCCACCAAAACGTGCGATATTCGCTCCAAAAGTTAAGTGCCTTTTATTCACTAGTTATATCATGTATGACAACGACGCCGTTTTTCCGCCTAATGGCACACTAGAAATTCTCATCAATCAAATTTCTTCATTTCGACTCGTTCAATGTGCCCACATGGAACTGCTCTTAGCCGCATAAAACATTTTTTCTTATCTTCAGCTAGATCATTTTCTCTCTAGGCTGTCTCGAGTTATACCAGTTTGGTGACTTTTGTCTACTAGCATTACGAATGATACCTAATAAATCATTCTCCTTTTATTGTCTACAGTTATTTGGAATTTACTTATACATTAGGAAATGTACTTGAACACAAGATCCTCGATTTCGATATACTGGGAAATTAATCGATGAGTTGATAATTTACTGGAACTTTTCAACGGGATTTTTCAGTATTTCTAAATTGACTTAAAGTTAAAATACAAAACATTTCAATCACATTATTAGAGAGAAAATATGAAATTAAATTAACTAAATTACAGAATAAGAACATGGCATATTAGTTTAATGTAATTATAGTAACAAAAACAGACTAGAAGTATAGTGATGGGACACCCTGTTGAAATGAAGTTCGCTTCGCTATATATTATGTATATAAAAAAGCAGTCACAATGAAATAAATTAACACGTAATTAAATGAAAAAAAACTCATGAGCAGTAGAGCTCTATCTCTAGGGTCATGTTTTTCGTGCGAAATGCATCGCGTCGGTTTGAATTATATTTTTAAAAATCACACTTATAGCAGAAAAAATTAATAAGTAGAAAATAATTTATTTTACTGAAAAAAATTGAGAAGTGCATCATGGTTCAAGAAAAGAGTTGAAACCAACGAAGAAACGCATCTCAACATCAACTCAATTCACATATCAAATTTCAATCCTCTATCAAAAAAAAATATACCAGATAAAAAATTTCACGTCCCCAGCTAACCGCTGGAGATGTCAATATGTACCGGGAAGGATATTTATATGAATATTTTCATAATACAAAAATATCTACTTAAAAATCGCGGCGGTTACATAAATTGACCCAAATTTTGATACTTTCCATAAATAACTGCCATAATGAACTCTTCTTCTCTAGAAAATCCTCAAGCTTCTGAAAGAGTAGGCAATACATGCATTTAGTATATGATTCCCTTATTTTGCGTTGCCAAGCCTGTATTGATGCGAATGGTGTTTTTTTAAATTGATATAATTATTTTTGTATTTTTTTATACTTAATATATTCAAGTTGAAAATTGATGATATGCAGAAACTCCAAAGTAAAATAACTCGGAGACGTCAGTAGAAATTTTATTACACATTATATATATATATATATATATATATATATATATATATATATATATATATATATATTTATACATATATATAAATATATATATATACATATATATATATATATATATATATATATATATATTTATATATATATATATATATATATATATATATATATAGGTATATATGTTCAGAAAGATTTCCGCGGTCGGAAGTATTTGAAAAACTTGGTTCTCGGGATGAACCGCGTAAAAGATTTGAAAAATCTCGACGTTTCGGCTCCTTTTGCGAAGCCATCTTCAGGAGAATTAGAAGGGAAAATAATTCAGATACGTCGCCTCAATCTGCCTACTCCACGAATAGAACTAGGAGGAATCGGAAATAATACGATTGCGTGGTCTCAACCTGCCTACTCCACCAACCGTACTGCTTCCTGTCAACTCTGAAGTCTCAACCTGCCTACTCTTCAGAGTCAACTGACGGGCCGATCGTCGCGTGGCCGTATTTATAGGGAAGGGGGGGTGGGTACTCGATTGACGTAGTTATTGACGTAGTATTGACGACAATGGGGTATTCACGCACGGTATCAGTGTGGGATGCACTCCGATTGGGTGTGACACGGCGACCGCTGAGAAGCGGCTTCCATGCTGATGGGAGTCTGTGACTGTCATCTCCGGTGTTCAAACAATTTGGACGTTTTTCTATTTCTACAGCTTCACAAAAAATTCGGGATTTGAAAGATCGGACGGGAGCAATAGTTCTTGTATTGGGGAAATCGATAATGTGGCCTGTTTGGGTGTGATGTTGGGAAAGGGCGTTGGTGATATCTGAATGTCTTACTGAAAGTGAATGTTCCTTGGCACGGACCTGAATTCGTCGGTTCGTTTGTCCTATATAAGAACGAGGACAATTGGAATATAGGACAAACGAACCGACGAATTCAGGTCCGTGCCAAGGAACATTCACTTTCAGTAAGACATTCAGATATCACCAACGCCCTTTCCCAACATCACACCCAAACAGGCCACATTATCGATTTCCCCAATACAAGAACTATTGCTCCCGTCCGATCTTTCAAATCCCGAATTTTTCGTGAAGCTGTAGAAATAGAAAAACGTCCAAATTGTTTGAACACCAGAGATGACAGTCACAGACTCCCATCAGCATGGAAGCCGCTTCTCAGCGGTCGCCGTGTCACTCCCAATCGGAGTGCATCCCGCACTGATACCGTGCGTGAATACCCCATTGACGTCAATACTACGTCAATAACTAAGTCAATGGAGTACCCGCCCCCCTTCCCTATAAATACGGCCACGCGACGATCGGCCCGTCAGTTGACTCTGAAGAGTAGGCAGGTTGAGACTTCAGAGTTGACAGGAAGCAGTACGGTTGGTGGAGTAGGCAGGTTGATACCACGCAATCGTATTATTTCCGATTCCTCCTAATTCGATTCGTGGAGTAGGCAGATTGAGGCCACGTATCTGAATTATTTTCCCTTCTAATTCTCCTGAAGATGGCTTCGCAAAAGGAGCCGAAACGTCGAGATATTTCAAATCTTTTACGCGGTTCATCCCGAGAACCAAGGTTTTCACATAGGTATATATATATATATATATATATATATATATATATATATATATATATATATATATATATATTTATATATTTTTATACATTTTTATATTTATATATATATATATATATATATATATATATATATATATATATATATATATATATATATATTTATATATTTTTATACATTTATATATTTATATATATATATATATTTGTTGTTGCATGTGAGTTTTTTTGAGATTCACCGAGCCTGTTATTGCTAATAATTATCAAAAAGTTATATATATATATATATATATATATATATATATATATATATATATATATATATATATATATATATATATATATATATATATATATATATATATATATATATATATATATATATATATATATATATATATATATATATATATATATATATATATATATATATATATATATATATATATATATATATATATATATATATATATATATATATATATATATATATAGATATGAATATATATATATACATATATATATATATATATATATATATATATATATATATATATATATATATATATATATATATATATATATATATATATATATATATATATATATATATCTATATGTATATATATTGAAGCATTTCTTGGCAGAAAATTGTTATTATGAAGTGAAAGATTATTTGTTTTAATTGTCAAGTATGGATATGGTTGTGTATTCTTTTTTGCATTTTTATGTATTTTTTTCCCTCTTGTTTTTCTTTATTGACTTTTTCTATGCAGTTTTATGACTGTCTTAGAGAAATAAAGAATTATTATTATATATATATATATATATATCTATATATATATATATATATATATATATATATATTATATATATATATATATATAAATATAATAAATATAAAAATATATATAAAAATATATATAAATATATATATATATATATATATATATATATATATATATAATATATATATATATATATATATATATATATATATATATATATATATATATATATATATATATATATATATATATATATATATATATATATGTATATATATAAAAATATATATATATATATATATATATATAAATATATATATATATATATATATTTATATATATATATATATAAATAAAATGTATGTACCAACTTGGTTAGTTTAGAAATTCATGAAGGATGTTCTAGATTAAATCGAGCAAACTTTTGAATCTTCACAACGATATACCTCTTTGCACGCCATCGTGGTTCAGAATATTCAGTTTTCGTCAACCTCCCAATAGACCCCAATTGTACTCTATCTTTTATATGCGCTGAATATTGACGTACGTCCGAGTCCGAAACCGTTCCGTTTAATGTATTAATAATTGCAATATGTTTTTATGATGGTAAACATAATAAATTTAAATTGTCGTTATTTTCAAAAACCAACATTAAGTAAAACAACAAGTGACCACTTTCCATTAGCGGAATACTTCAGTTTAATAATATCAGGCGAACATTGCTTAGATATAATGAAGTGAAAAATTTCTCCATAAATTTCCGCGGAGAAAATAACACGTAATCAACCGTACAGTATAATTTATCTATTCCTCGAATACTAAACGATAGGAAATATCCGCAAACTTCTCCGCAATCAAGGATCTATTATTCACTTCACAGGAATTCAACACTCCAGATGATGAAGTATTAATTCCATTCAGCGTCGAGAACCTCTTTTGAAGTCTTCCAGTTGTAAGTCATTAAATTCGAATCATTCTAGAAGGTCCGTCAATCAGGCGTATTTTCATAGAGGGAGATTAATATTCTGAAGCATTCGAAAAGTCCATTATTATCATAATGGTTAAATGAGGAAGTTTCTGTTAGATTTCTGGTTTTCATTCTTATGATGGATGTAAAATATGTACATAAAGTTTTTGATGTTTATTATCTTAGCTCCCGGTATATGGCACGAGGTGGGACTTATTTCGAGAGTGCGATAGAAATATGTAACAGAAAGTATGAAGTTGCATAATATTCAATTTATTAACGTCAATTAACAGCTCGCTTAGCGCTCGGTGAAACATTTTTCCATTTAAAAACACTTGGCTTGATTCTACTAATAGTTACTTATACTATAAGGGATGTAAGTAACATTTACCAGTCGAGGACGAGTTTGCGCCAGAGCGATAGCGAGGGTTGGCAAAAAAGTTCGAGACTTGTTAATGTACTTACATCCCATATAGTATATAACATTTTTTTCCCCTCGCTGTAGTGTATGTTTACAGGAAAATGCTGGATATATTTTTATTATCATTACTTTCGATAGCATCCTCATTAAATTATGGCATCCGCTATCCGTTGCTAGAGCAACATAAGTAGTTTTTATTTTATCAACAACGTCAAGTTGAGAATTAGTAGCGAAAAGTTTGAAGAAGTCGAATTGTTTGATTCTGTGTGGACAAAATGGATGTTTCAGATATAGAAGAATCAGCGAATATTGCTTGTTTATCTCTACTACCTGAAAAATCGAAAAAAAGGTAAGAAGCAGCATATAAATCCTTTAAGAATTGGTGCCAAAGCAAGACGGCTATTTCAGTCTCTGAAACCTTGTTTTTGGCGTATTTCCACGAGAAAAGTGCTTCATTGAAGTCCCCATCAAGCTTATGGTGTGAATATTCGATGTTGAAGTCCACCCTTATAGAGGAAAATATAGATATTCCTAAGTATCCAAAACTTCGAGCATTTTTGAAGAGAAAAATGATGTTTATAGACCCAAAAAATCGAATGTGTTTAACAGGGAGGATGTGAATAAGTTCATGCTTGAAGCCCCCGATGATATATACTCATTGATGAAGGTCGTAATGGGTAATGGGAGTTGCTGGGGCGTTCCTTTGTAATGAACTCTGTGAAATGAAAATGGACAATGTTGAAATAAGTCAAGAAGTCATAATTGTGACTATTTCTGACTCCAAAAATAGAATGTCGCGTACATTCAGTGACAAAAAGTGACGAATAAGATCCCACATGACGACTATTAATTCGCGCTTCTTTATACGATATCAAAATGGAAAGTGCTTAAACCAGCTTGTCGGAAAAAATACGTTTTCATCAATTCCAAGCAAAATTGCGAAGTTTGAGAACTTCAAAATGTATACTGGACACTCTTTCAGAAGAACGTCGGCAACTTTATTAGCAAATACTGGAGTTGATGTATTAGCTATCAAGCGACATGGATGGAAATCCGCTAATATTGCGGAAAGTTACGTAGCTGAGAGCCTCAACAATAAAAAGGAAGTAGCGAATAAAATTTTATACAATAAGACCCAGCCAGAAGTCTCTTGCACCGCTTCAAGAGTGATAGAAATATTGGTTAGAAATGAAGGATCTGTGGAGTCAGAAAATGTAATACACATCGAGAAGAAACGAGAAAACGTGTTTCCAAATTTTGTTAATTATGTGAATAATAGTAAGAATTGTACCATTAATATTTATTTCAATTAATATCACCAGATGTTTGTCCGGATTTTTGTAATATGTTGATGAAATCAAAAATTAAAGTTACTTATAATAATTTTCTATTATTATTTCCCTAGGGATGTAGGTTGACTTACATCCTGTCGTTAAGGGCAACCAATACCTTGTTGAGTAACTTTCACTTACGTTTGTCAAAGCAGTGTCAAAATAGGTTGCTTACAATACAGAGAGGGGAAAAAATTAGTTTATTTACTCGACATATATATGTTTCGGGCTATTATAGCTATTATTACAACTAGAGAAATATGGATCGTAGGTATATTTCCCGATATTGCCTAGTTACATCCCAAGGGATGTATAGACAACCAAGGGAAATGTATTCATATTTCACGTTTAGTAACCAATAGTTTTTTCTGATTGCAATAATATTGTTTTGAAAATGGAAAAATATTGGATTGTAAATTTTTGAATTTATCGGATTGGTAACGTTGCTAAGGGCCGTGTTTGTAAAAATAATGGTTGACTGATTTAATTTAATTTTTGCATGTCATGAATAAAATTGATGGAATGTCAACTACGTGCTAACTCAAGCGGCGAAAGTCCGAGAATGTTTGATTCTAGCGAAATTTAAAGCTGCTTACAATGAAGTATGGGAAGACTTTGAGGAGTGGGGAAGAAAAAATTTGGTGAACGGTGTGGAAGAATATATTTTACTAGCATTTTTTGAACATTTTGTAAGGTGCTCTGATTCTTGCTATTTTTTACGTATGACTAATTTATCTGTAGTAGCAGAAATACCCACCGAAAATATTGCCCAAAATTATCGCTGATAAGTTCAATGTTGCATTTAAAAAACACTGATGTTCAAATGTTCAAAAGTCTAAGCATTTGTAAAGAATTTATAGTGATATATGGCGTTTCATTATTCCCTTGGGATATAATATGATACAACATATTGCCCTTGGGAAATATTAGTATGTTATCACATGTAACTAAGGCGTTATTGCACAATATATTTTTAATCACAAAAAATAGCAATTATTACAACCAGGGAAATATGGATAGTATATTTCCCGAGTTGGCTAGTTACATGTATAGATAACCAAGGGAAATGTATTCATATTTCCTGTGTTGTAATTAATAGCTTTTTTCTGATTGCAATAATGTTGTTCTGAAAGTAGAAAAATAATTATATATATAGGAAAGGAAAAAACTAATGTTAATAATATGTTCCAAAATGGAAGCATTTGTGAAGTATAAAAATAAAACATTTTTTTCTGATTGAAAAAATATTGAGCAATATTTAATAAAATATGAAATATAATATTACTTCTCAATGAAAATATGAAACGTCATATATCACTATAAAAATGTTTCATTTTTATTCTTCACAAATGCTATCACCTCGAACATTTTAACATCAGTTTTTCTCCTTTATATGTTACATTGACCTTGGCATCGATAATTTTGACCACAACGTGTTTGGTGAATATTTCTGCTACTACGAATGGAATAAATTAGTTATAGGTTAAAAATAACAAGAATCAGAGCACCTTACCAAATCATCAACAATTTTGAAAAGCATATGCTTTAGTATAAGCAGCTTAAGATTTCTCTGAAACCAAACATAGTCGGACTTTTGCTGCTTTGACATTCCATCAATTTCATTTATGACGCGAAAATCAAACCAGTCAACCATGATTTTCACAAATAAGGCCCTCAGCAAGTTTACCAATCGATAAATAAAAAAATTTACAGTACAATATTTTTTCCTTTTCAGAATAATGTTGAGCTTGCCGATTCAATCTCCAAAATCCCTAAAAGGTCCATCCTCTTCTCTTTGTTCAATAAAAGTAGTATTTTTGAATCATCTCAATCTATTAGATGGTTGTTTCGTATAAAATGCTCCGAAGTTCCAGTTACGTTCCTATTTTGAATGTCTGATTTCTTATGTTCTTCCAATCTGGTGCCGATGTTTCTACCATTTTGACCAATATAAAAAGCATCGCAATCAATACATTTTATTTTATATACACCAGATTTCTCAAAGACTTTGTGTCTATCCTAATTCATAACCAATAAGGAACCCAAATTACACTTATAGTTTCTACATTGTGTTTATTCAACCTATTTAATCTTGTGACTTAATTTGCGAACAAAGTTAATTGAAACGAATTTTTGATCATCTGCATACTTAATATTTGAATACACATGCTTGAGAAGCAATTTACGTCATTTTTTTGGATATAAGTTTTCCAATTGTGGACTCTTCATTACCATTATTTTCCGCTATCAACTTGAATATTTTGATTTCTTTTATAAATTTGTTTCTGGAACAACGCTAATCACACCAATATACATATATGTATAAATGAATGGAACCTACACGATTTCATTGTATTTAAATTAACACTATTTTCAAGTATTATGGTGAACCTATGCACACTGATACCTTGATACATAATTCAATTAAAATAATTTAAATAAAATACAATAAAAATTTTTACATTTTCAACTTTATTTTGTCATCAGCTCTTGATAATAGGTTAGTAGCCCGAAATATATGACGAGTAAATAAACTAATTTTAGTGGAACCAGGCCAAGTGTTTTACTGCATTTGATTAATAATTCAATTTATTATAACACGATTTTCCATAGTGGCGTACAGTTGGCGCTTGTACTGCAGCACATGTTCATAACGTTTCAAGAGAGGCATAAAATGGGAGAAAGAGAAAGTAGTTACAGGTACGAAGAGTTCGTTCTACTAACCCTTAGTCTCAAACAACACGATGCATTTCCAAAGAGCTTTCGTAAATAACTATTTATTATATAAATTAAATACTAAATAGATGCATAAAACAGACGCTCATGCAGATACTTCCAACTAGGCGTATAGATCAGTAATTTATCATCAAAGAAATAAAGTATAAACTTTAAAATAAAAACACTTGGCTTATGTTTCACAAAATAAAAAATATTTAGATACTGTATTTAGCAGTAACGAAAAGTCGACATGTTTCGAGTTATTAACTCATTATCGAGACTGACTACAGGAGAGTATTGCATCGTAATTTATAAAACAGACAAAAGCAAAGGTGATACCTGAAAATCAATTTGTTCGTTTACAAGGGGTAATTTACTATTATGGGCGGAACTTATTTCGAGAATTTCAAGAAGGTCAAGGCGTTTTCCTTTGTTACCTGAATGTAACAATTTGGTTTTGTTGAAATCCAGGAAGTGATTGAATTTTATACAATGTTCAGAGAAGCCAGTGGTATTTTTGTTTTGTTAAATTGACTTTTTATGTTCTTCAACACGAATATTTATATTCCTTCCTGTCTGTCCAATATAGAAAGCAGGACATTCGCAAAATATTTTGTAAATACCACTGTTTTCTCCGATGTCAGATTTTTCTTTATTATTGACCAAGAATGACTTCAAGTTTCTTTTATTTGTACAAATTGTTTAAACGTTATTTTTCGATAGTCTGTTACAAATTTTACTACTCAAATTAGGCACATAATTTATTGGGAAGTATTCATGTTCTTCATTAATAGTTTGCGTGGGGTATATTGAATGCAACAGATACTTTATTCGTTTTTTCCTAATGAGCTTGTCGATAAGACTTTCATTGTAACCGTTATTGATGGCTAATAATTTAATTGTATTAACTTCAGTTTGAAAATTTGTTTTCGATAATGGAATCGTAAACAACCTATGTATGAACGAATGAAAAGCACTGAGTTTTATTTTAAGGTGTTGGTTACTGTCGTTGTGAATTAAAGTATCTGTGAAGGTTGGTTTTCTATAAATGTTGAAAGTAAGAGAATTCAAATTCCTAGCAATCTGAACGTCTGAGAAATTCAAGGTACCGTTTTCGTTTTCTACTTCTTTTTTAAATTGAATCGAGTTTAGAAAGTATTTATATATTTAAGGAAATTATCTAACTGCCTATCTGTACCAGTCCAAATACAAAAAATATCATCCACATAACGCCTCCATAATGAAACGTTAGTAATTAAATTATTATCAGCATTGAAAATTTTTTCTTCTAAGTTATTCATGAAAATTTCACTCAACAAAGGCGATAACGGTGATCTCATGGGCAATCCGTCTTCTTGTTTGTACATTATATTATTAAATTTGAAATAACTCTGTTTCAAACATAAATTTAAGGCAGACTTTCAACATTTATAGAAAACCAACCTTCACAGATACTTTAATTCACAGCGACAGTAACCAACACGTTAAAATTAAACTCAGTGCTTTTCATTCGTTCATACAGAGGTTGTTCACGATTCCATGATCGGAAACAAATTTTCAAACTGAAGTTAATACAATTAAATTATTAGCCATCAATAACGGTTACAATGAAAGTCTTATCGACAAGCTCATTAGGAAAAAACGAATAAAGTTTCTGTTGCATTCAATATACCCCACGCAAACTATAAGTGAAGAACATGAATACTTCCCAATAAATTATGTGCCTAATTTGAGTAGCAAAATTTGTAACAGACTATCGAAAACTAACGTAAAAACAATTTGTACAAATAAAAGAAACTTGAAGTCATTCTTGGTCAATAATAAAGAAAAATTTAACATCGGAGAAAACAGTGGTATTTACAAAATATTTTGCGTCGAATGTCCTGCTTTCTATATTGGACAGACAGGAAGGAATATCAATATTCGTGTTGAAGAACATAAAAAGTCAATTTTACAAAACAAAAATACCACTGGCTTCTCTTAACATTGTATGAAATTCAATCACTTCCTGGATTTCAACAAAACCAAATTGTTACATTCAGGTAACAAAAGAAAACGCCTTGACCTTCTTGAAATTCTCGAAATACGTTCCGCCCATAATAGTCAATTACCCCTTGTAAACGAACAAATTGATTTTCAGGTATCACCTTTGCTTTTGTCCGTTTTATAAATTAGGATGCAATTATTAGGATGCAAATTAGGATGAGGGCTCTCCTGCCCTCAGACCAACAAGCCACATCACTAGGAAGATCTCACCAAGACCTGACTAACGGTGGACCATTAGGATTGGCAACTCCGAGTCACGTAGGGCATATTAGTGACTTTTTGTTCTTTTCGAAAACAAGGAACTTCTCGCTAAAGGTCAAATAAAATACTCCGTTTATTTATTACAACATCGAGACTTGTTGAATTGTTTCACTCGAACAACTTGGAAATTTATTCAATTATCTACGTGGTTTTATCATAAAAGATAAAATGATAATTGTGTGTCTAGCAGAAATATACTTAAATTCGAATAATCTTTTGTATTATTGAATTATGACTGAAAATTGTTATTTTTTAATATATATATATATATATATATATATATATATATATATATATATATATATATATATATATATATCGATACCTTTTTGCCAAAGTAACGTAAGTAACATTTTCATCATTTTAGAGGAAACGTATTTTTTCGATAAGCAATAACTAGACACTGATACAGACTGAAAATCAACTGTAATGTATTACTGGGGGGTTAACATGAATAAAAATAATGTTGTTTGAAGAATATTTTCACTTCAAGTATTTTATTTTGTACTTACGTTTTTTTCGCTGCCAAATAAAATTTCAACAAAATTATAAATTGTAACGTAAATACACACTTACTTCACTTTGCTGGGAAGTTGTCCAAACTTACAGCATTTCGAAAGTACAATGAAAAATTTCAGAAATGTAAAAAATAATTAATAATAACATGAATATTATTTATATTTATTGATGAAAATATATAAAATCAACTGAATGCAATGATTCTTATTATAAAATTAACATTCATGCAATCTTAAATTTAATCTTGTTCATTATTTTCGTCCAGACCATCATCCTCATCTGTCTCGGCTAACTCGTCTCTTATAGAATTTTTGCATTTTAGTTTTAAGTACTCGTTGTGAAATCTGACAGGAATGACATTTTTTTAGCACAACTCTTCCAAATTTTTCTTTTTAAGCTCAGAGATAGGAAGCATCTGTTTATAAATTATTTCTGGTTCTGAAATATTGTGCTGCTGTCGTCTTTCACCTAAAAGAACTATTTTCTCAATAAAATGTTGTTATTGTGAAATTATTGTAAGCTGAGGAATAAAATGTAGTACTTGTTATTTTTAATTGTTTGAAAGAAAACTTAAAAATTAATAGCATGAATAAATAAAAATTAGAAATCTCACCACTTCGATTGTTTATTTCGACGCATAGATCATACTCATCATTGTTACCGTAGTTATATTTAGTTTTGAAACTTGATGTTGCTTTTTGGAAATAGGCTTGCTTTATCTTAGTTATTTTTAAATTGGTTTTACTGGAAATTAATTCCTCGCCTAATTCTTATTGCTTTCGAGAGCCGCAAAAATCTTCATAGTGCGAGAATTCATAATGATTATTTCATCTAGAAGTAAACGAAATGCATCATTTAGCTTTTATTCGAAAAAATATCTAGTAACACCTGTTGTAAAGAAAGTGATAATATTTCCAATCAAGTAGTATTAGAAATGTGCAATTTCAACTAAGACCCTATGTTATTATTGATATATTCGAAATAAAATAACAGAATAAATAATAATCCAAACTTAAAACAAGATTGAGGTTGGAAACAAGAATCTAAGAAATTTATAATTAATAGGAATCATCGAAACTAACGGAAACCAATTAATGGTCATACAATAATCTCACTTTATTTAGTTGTTTTAATGAAAATAAACAAATTTTCAACTGTTTTACTTACCAAATTATATAGTTTCTGTCACAGTAGCACACACGTGTCTTGAATTTAATATGTAAACAAACCGCCAAATAGTAACGTAAGTTGCACAGGTTCACCAGAATTTACGTTACTCTGGTGGTAACAACCATGTAATTAAGATACTAAGGTGGCATAGTTTGTGATTTACGTTAGATTTGGAGGTTATTTGAATAAAATTATGTCAGATTACTATTATTTGTCAGTAATATCCCTAATCTAGAGTTACTCACGACAGACTAGAAAACTCATTTTCTGCAAATATGTCACTTACGTTACTTTGGCAAAAAAGTATCGATATACTTTATTTCTAATCTATTAACTATTATTTGCTACCTTTCTTTATAGACCGACTATTCAACAATTTGAATAAAGATTTGCACATCTACTGTTCACTCCATCCTGCTCTTCTGATTTATTTTTATTAAAACATACGAACTTTTCTTTATAATCCGACTATCCAACTTTCTGAAAAAAGAGTGGTTCAACTTTCAGTTCAATATATAGTAGATTTAATTACAAATAAATATGCAATCAACATATTTGATAATTTTATTTTATTATGTTTTAAATATTGGATATACGTTTTCTTGTACCTACTGTCGATTATAAAAGTTAATATTATTTTGTGAAATTCCGGGATCAAATGCTTTAAATGTACTTTTACTATTTTCGAAATTTTTTACTCATTGAACTTCCCCAAAATTATTCTATCATAACTTTGTCTTGCTGACTGTTACGCCAGAAATATTCAATAAAATTTTTTCAAAATTCCTTATATAAAGTTTTTTTTGTTTATTTATAATTCTGTTCATTTCCTCCAAACATTGATTTTCTGTATTATTATACTAAGTATTTTGAATTCCATTTTCATCAAATGGTGGAATTCAGTTCTGACTGACGGTGTAAATGACGAACTACAGGTTCAACAATAAAAAAGAAATATTTTAGGAATAAAACAAATAAGAAGAATGCGAATATTGAACTATAACTAGAAGAATTAACTAGTAAAGCGCAAATTGAAGTAAAATAGATGAAAATGAATGTGAAATAATTAACTTTTCTTCCATACATACAAATTTTTCATTATTCCTATCTAATTTTTGATATGTTACTACTTATTTATTACTTTTACATCTTAATGCATCATTCATATTATTTAATTTATTATCCATATCCCCTTTCATATCCCTTATATTGGTACAATTTATTGTCTCATAACATGGGATTGCTATTAATCATTAATTTTAAATTTGAGTCCATGCAAGTTAAACCTGAACTATGCTAATCCAAATTTTTTCCAATATGTACCAATGGCGGCAGTTCATTTTTCATCAATAATTACCGAAAATCCAAGATGCGAAATATTTGCCTACTCTAAAATCTCTCACCAGACAACAGTCTAAAGTAGACAAAAATTCACCTTGACGAAATCCAGAGCCTTCTCCTTTTTCCGATGTTAATTGAATTAACCTAAAAAATTCCAAAGTATCAGAGAACGCATCTCCATGGGAACGCATGCCGTCGATTACATGAACGTTGGACGTTTTTCATTGCGCAATAAAATGCCGCACATGCGGTTAAGTTGTTCAATGAAATTTAACGATTTATTTTATTATACGCGAACGTGTTGCTGCGTTTTGAATTTGGCGAATTTCAACATTTTTCAAGCGTCTTCCGACACCAGCAAAAAGGACATGAGGGACATATATTACCATATTTACGCTAGATGAATTGAACGCCGGAGAGCCAGGTACGATTTAACGATACTCTCACGGTAATTGCGTGAATGAACGTTTTGGTAATCTATTCAAAGTAGGAACGACTGAATAGGCAATATACGCGGACGATTAGTTTCGGACATTACGAAGTCCAAATCTGAAATAATGTTCATATGGGTAATTACTTTTTTTACGACCCTCGTAACACCTACTTACTTGTATGCAGAAGATGATGATGTTGGGTATTTTAACTATTCATGTTCTTTTCAAATGACAGCCAAATAGGCTACACGCGGTCAATAAATTTTAGATATCACAAGATAGAATCTGAATTGAAAAAAATATGGACAAGATTATTTTTTTGGACCCTCGTATAACTATTCCTCATATGTGATGAGTAAAATGAATTCTAGATCGTTGAAATAGTGTTTTTCTTCTATCCGTAGTAAATTTCAATATTTTGAATTGATGTGGCTGTTACTTGGTTAAAATCCAAAACAATATTTTCAGAAAAATACATGTTTGATTTTAACGATTCATATAATACAGAGGTTCCCAAACTTTTTTTTTCTCATAGACCACTTTGAAATTTTTGCTGGTTCCGGTGGACTCCCTGCAGCTACATTTTTACCATATTCCCAAAACTCGACAAAAAATGTGAAGATTAGATATAACCATGGACATTTGCGTTGGGGCTGAGTTCCAACCACGAATTAACAGTTTTCGAGAGAAAAGTGAGAATTTATTGGTTAATTAGTTAACTGATTGTGCTGTGAGCGGATGTCGAAAAAGCAAAGTTGGCCAATCAAAAAAATGATTCTATCCAACTTCATTTTTTTGACATCTTCTCAAAGTGCAAGAAACCAATCAATTCTCACTTATCTTATTTAGAAATTCCCCTCCTCCCATTCGGAGTGGTAAAAATAAAAATAGAAATAATATATTTTCTTGTGTTTTATTTATTCAAATATGTAATTAATACACTATCAATAATTATTGTTATCATATCACATTGTAAGGTTTACATTACATTGTAATATGATAACAGTCGTGATTGTTGAAAATTAAATATCAATAACGTAACGTTACTTCTACAATGACAATCACAAAATAGTCATAATTTCAATGAGAGGGATGTACTTGATGGATTGACAGCAAATTATCAATATTTGGCTTCAGTTTTGTTAGAAATAACCGCAATTCTGGCTCCTTTTTTTGTTAAAAGGTTGGTAACACTTAAACTTTTTTCGATGAGATATGACGGGGAAAACGCTATCAAAAGCTTTTTCGCAATTCCCCACTGTCCAGTATATTTGTCGGGCATTTCTGCCTGCAGGCAAAATGTTTGATAACATTTTTTAAATTTTACCCGCAGCACTATGCTGAACTATGCTAGTACTAAGCTCGAGTAGCTTCTCTTGTAATATCACATTCTCCACTTCCGTTTCATCAAATGGATTCATGATCCATGGTGGTATTTGCATCGTCAGAATATCTTCAAAACTGAGTTTGAAGTCATCATGCAGGGCCATTAAATGTTGAATGTATGTCTGAATATTCTCATCAAGACTTCTACCTGTGACAAAGTACTCACTTTTTCCGACACTGGCAAACACTATCATCGATTCGCTTTACTTTTCTTTTCGAAATTCAGGAAATAAATGAGTAACGTTTATCCTTGGCATTCGTATGCCAAGGTATATTGGTAAAGAATCAAACAAGTTCATGCATGATTGCAGGCACACACACACCACAAGTCGTATTTAAACCCTTTGCAAGTCTGAACAAGAGTTGTGGACGACGGAGAGCGATGCTTTGTAAGTGTCGACACGATGTACTGAATATGGAATATGCAAGTTTTTACAAGTTCCTAACAGTCAAAATATTATCTGCCTACATTGATGGGTGAATTTAAGCCACCATTTTATTTCTTCAATATCGAAACCAGATAAATTTTCGTGGACCCCCGCTTATGAATTGTGAACCCCCATATTTTTGTAACGCCAACGTAGACCCCCGTCAAGTGTTCCGTGGACCCCAGGGGGTCCACCTGGACCACTTTGGGAATCAATGATATAATAGAATCTATGATGCTTCATTCAACCAAAAGGTGGCTTATCAGAACCAAAAGCACGAGAGGTTCCTTTCACTATATATTATTATATTAAATAACTGGCATAATGAAATAAATGAACAACGTTTCAAAGTAAATAATTGAAAAAAATTAAGAAAAGCTAATAATTTTCAGAGTCGAAAAACTGCGTCGATAGTGCTACTGAATCTTGTTGTAGATTTTGGATCATTGTTAATTCTCAAATTAAATTAAGCCAGAAGAAATTGTAATAATCGATTAGGTATTTATCAGAATATTTGATGTTGAAATCGCTACATTTTGTATTAAGAAAAATGTTAAAAAATGTGCTTTCTGCAATTTATTTCTTCTGATACCTGATTTTTATTATACAAATAGAAAGTTGATTATTTGTGAAAAGTATAATCAATTCTCCATTTCAAAATCCTACTAATCCTTGATAATATGAATTTATATTTACATCGAATATCTTACTACAATTTATAAACTGTGATTCTTACCTGACTTCATAATCACTATCCTGAATATCTACTTAATTACTGAAACACTTATATATTTATTAATGAAATGACAACAGTGCGCATACAGCTGATACGCACGCCTAGAAACACTGTCGTGTCAGTCGTGTCGGACATAGTTTCAGGCCTATATTTTATTCGCTATGTGTGACTGTATAAATTACCATAGAAACCTCCGGAAAATATTTTCCTGTATAATTCAACAAATTTTGTTTCGTTATAATAATGTATTTGAGGTTGCGTTATATTTTCTGAGAGTGTTGGCTGTAATCTTCTGTTTATATTAACGCAGTAAGACATAGTTTCTCAACCTTTCAGGATTCGCGGTCCAATTTTCCATCATAATTTGTATGGAGCCCCCCTCATTCATCAATAGCTATTTCCATTACTAGAGACGACAGTGCCACTTTTCCTCCCGTAGGATGTTGGTAAACATCCAAGGAAAGAAAAGGCACTTCACTCTCATGTAATGCATATGATTTTTCCTTCTACCCTAAATTGAAACGTTTTTGAAACTTTATTTAGGTACAGAACAAATAACGAATTTAAGGACATAAATAAATAGGTACACTAGTATTGTTTGTTCAACGAATTTATTAATATAATAATATATAATTAATTACACGTAGTCATGTTTATTTAAATTGTAGGACTAAGCATGTTAATATTGAATGTTCAGTTTTGAGCAGTACTTATATGAACACCATTGATAGAAGAGAGTGTTTGAACAGGAGTTTCAGAAGTTGAATTATTTTCTCTTACCCCATCGTTATGGTGGCAACTTCTAGACTGCTTCGCTGATTATGTGCAAGTTCGGGTTCTATATTAATTCCCATGAAACAATTTCGGTATAATATATTCACAAGTTTCATCACTTTCAACATATTTAAAATGAGAGGGAGGAACTTTTCCTTCCTAGGGAGGGAAATATGAAATTCCTTCCTGGTGTGAGAGAAGGAAAATTGTTTTTCGGCTCTAAACCTAGACCTAAAGTTAAGTTATTTTGTTTAATAATAGTTATGCTATGACGAAAGAACAAATATTAAAGTACTTTCTTTTGTATGGGTGAAATTTCGTTCGTTATCAGATTATCAATTTTTTTGAATTATACTTTCTCTTGGGTCGTTATTTAATGTTCATAGTACTCAAATTATTCATCTGTTTCGTATTTCTTCGGTGAGTTTTTATAAATTACTTTAATATTGCTTACAGATTTTAATTTTTATGCAAAGAAACAATTATCATGTCAATTTCAAGTGGCTAATTCTACCGAAATTTAAATATTGCCTTTTTCTCTATCTTCCACAATAAAATATCGGAAAGAGTAATTGTTTGAAACATATCGCAACGATAGCGCACTGTCGAAGTGAAGTTTATAACATAATTTCCCACCGCGAACAACTAATTTCTCGTTATTACGCCCACGGAAACATTGCCTTTTTAATGACTCCATAAAAGAACAATGTACGACACCCTGAACTTCCTGCGCTAAATAACCATTTAATATTTATTATAATTGTATGGAGGTTTTAAAACTTAACTCGGTTCGAATTAAATTCAATACAAATTGCTACTCGAGTACCAATTTCAACCACGCACCGACTCGAAGATTGCAAATAACCCCAGACGTGCAGTGTAACCAACCTGATTGACTTCCACTCTCTCATCTCGACTAACCGCCCCGGATTTTATTGCTCAATAAACTAACACGATAATACAACATCGACAATTATTCCATTAATATTTATATCCCAGGATAATGTATAAAAACATCGAAACGTCGTCGTCGCAGACGTTGAAAAAGACGGCCAGACGGAAACCGCGCGAGTTTAGACGACTTCGCAAAGTTATAATTGTGATATATTGAAAATCTACGTTCGCCGAAAAATGCAGTCAAAGTGCACCACGTACTGAAATCGTCGCTTCGTCTCTTTCCGATTCAAAGTAGATAGTAAGTCTATCTTTGAAGCGCCTCGGCCGTGCCCGATCGGCTATCTCAACTTCGGATCGCGCGGCGTACGTCCGTCTCTCTCCACGGAAATATTTCAGCAATGCTTCCCACTCTGTGGCCCATTGTTGAACTGGTAGAGCGTAGAGCCTAACCTCGTGAAGAACTCACTCCGGCACGACAGTATTTCTCCAGAGTCGTTGCGAGTGAGTCGTAGCCATCAGGTGTAACCACTTACTTCGATCGTGAACAATTCAACTTTACATAAGAGCCCCATGAATTATTAATAAGTTTGTAAGATGTACGAGGCTTAACGGTAGATCAGGCTCAAGTTGAATCCCTGTCGAACGCCAGAATGTGTCGGTTTTTTCGTGATTACTAAATCGAAAATCATCATTAAACTGTTTAGATCTGTGTTCGTCAGACAGACGACGAAACTCTGTGCCAAAATGACTTTGTATACGAACTTCGGTACGACTAATCATAGATTAAGTGAAAACCTCAAGCCGATATATAAGAACTTGTGTTTCATCAGTGTCCTCGTTGCCTTTACCGTAGGTTTACTTCTTGGTATCATTTTACCATTTGTATACTTCAAGAATGAAACGAACACAACGAGAGTTATACCTCAAATCAACGAAACGTCGGAAATAAGGACTATTTTCATCAGTAATAGTTTTAGTGTGAAAAACAGAAGTGAATACAATAACTATCCAACGGTGTCATTCGTGGAAAATTTCAACCGAGCGGAGAAGGAAAATAGTGGCAAACTGATAAAGAATGGAATTTATTGGGGAGACGTAGTCGAGAAATCCTTACCCGAGGGTTACAGGGGGAAGAAACATGCGGTCTGGAGGAATTACGTCGACAAGGCGGTCGCGGTCAAGCTGGAGAACGGTTGCGGTCGCATGCAGAACCGCATGGTGATCTTCCAGGACGGTCTGAAGGGATGCGTGCGTTACCGTCAGAACACGGATCAAATACAGGGTGAACTGTTCAGCTTCTATCTGGCGCAGATCCTGAGACTACCGAACCTGGCGCCGAGCACCATCAGCGTGGTCGACCTGAAATCGCCGCTGTGGTCGAATCTCAGGAACGAGGTCGCCGCCGCTCAATGGAATTCTAATCGGGCGATAGTTCTAACTCAGTTCATATCGAACCTGAACACCGCTCCCATACCGGACGTGTTCAGACCAAACGAACGACATCTTAACAAGTTCGACGTGCTGAACATGACCAAGAACGAGGTGCTGGAAAAGGAGGACCTGACCAGGACCCTCGTCGAACTGGCGCAATGGTCGGACCTGATAATATTCGATTACCTGACCGCGAATTTGGACAGGATTGTGAATAATCTTTATAATTATCAGTGGAATGCGAACATAATGGACGCGCCTGCACATAACTTAGCCAAAAAGTCGGATAGCGATTTGCTCGTTTTTCTCGATAATGAATCAGGTTTGCTGCACGGCTACAGGCTGTTGAAGAAGTACGAGGTGTACCATTCCGTCCTGCTCGAGAATCTGTGCATATTTAGGAAGCAGACGGCGGACATTATCAGGCAGCTAAGGAAAAAGGGCAACATCGGCACGTTGTTAAGAGATAGTTTCGAAAAACAAAACAGTGCAACGGTGAAAGACATATTGCCGACGTTGCCCGATAAGAGTGTTAAGGTACTGAACGAGCGGATCGAGAAAGTATACAATCAAATTATCAAGTGCGAATCGATCTATTCAGATGACAAGTACACGTAGTGCCCTTGTTCCTTTTTCTAGGATTTTATTCAAATTACGAACGTTTTTCTTGGTGATTGTGACGAACACGGACTGGCAAGTAAGTAAATCAACGCGGCCTTAACGCCGTGTTCCTCTTTAGTATATGTAAATTTGGTCCGATCCCCGAGTATTCTGACATATGTTAAACAAGGCCGAGACTACCAGTCTCGGTCGTTTTTCGAATAATTTTATAACCCGTTTCCCGGGCAAATGCTTTTCGAATTCGTTTAATTTGTATTATTTATTGTTGCATTTAACGCGGATGGCTTTCTCCGTCTTTTTTTTCAACTCACGATTTGTCAGTTTCGGAGCGCGTTCTCGTGGAGGAGTTTAGTTATGAATAATTGGACCCGTCGTCCAGTGGGGAGTAAAGAACAGCTGGGTATTTCTAGGTATACTTTTCGGAGTTCCCTTGTTCGATTCGAGAATGGGGAGTCTATAATTGGACGACGTGGTTACCTGCGAAGTTTTCTACTCGTGAAGATGAATAGCTTCCATGAGTTTCAAAAGAATAATACTAAAATACCAAACCTTTTATCAATCTTGAAGGCACAGCTTCTCAGTTGGTATAATTAATATAGTTATTATCGACTCAAAAACAGAAAAGGTGTGCAACATAATTTCGGAAATTTGTCTTAACTTATTCAAAATACAAGTTTCATATTTTATGTAATTATCAAGTATGACCTGCTACTACAAGTTCTAAAAAGTATTTTATAATCTAACTCATTTTATCGAATCAAGATCAGAAAACCTTCAAATATTTATTTGATCATTGAAAAGTATAAATAACGGATTTTTTTTGATATATTAAAATTTTAAAAATTTTCTACCTTGGCAAAATTCAGAATGTTTAAATGACGTTCTTCTGTGTTGTATTCAGAAGATGTTCAAATCAAAAAGGTAACAAAAAATAATAGGAGTAAATATATCATTATATATTTAAAAATCCCTTATTTCTTTCTGTGGTAAAGAAATAACCTAAAATTTTTTTATTAATTTATTGTCATTTGTAATAATATTTAGTTAACTTCAATCAATTCAATTGAGACAATTAAAATACAAGAAAACTGTAGTCGCAACAATGCAGGATTAATGCAATTTACTAATATAATTCAAGAAAATCAATAATTATTATGATAGATACCATTATTTTAGGAACTTTGTCAAAACTGTACATCTTAATAGTTCAACTCCTTCCTGTTTCGTTCACTCATAATCTAAAAACTACCCACATTAATTTTCGGCTACCCATTACATTCCTGGTACTTTTAGCAGTATGACAGTTGGGACGCATCTTTGATACCATCAGCTAGAACCCGGGTCACTTCTCAAAATTTACCATCACATTCCTGAAAAAAAGGTCCTCGGTTGCCATAAAAGTGTCTTTTGCAACAGGTTCATCTTCATAAAAACCCTCGGACGAGTTATAAATGAAACGAACAATAACCTTGAATTCTTAAATATCACTTTCCTTATCTTTCCTTCATTTTATATTTCAATATGATCTAGAAGCGTCTAGAAGGCTAAAAATCTCATTAAAGAAGCATCCATGCAATGAGAAAGCTGCAAATTAGAAGTAAAAATAAAGAAGTAAAACTAATTTTTTTCTAGGAAAAACATAATCGTCAGCGATAAACTAAATGTATATTAATTTAAGTTTGTAATTAACACCTATCGTAGAATTAATTTCCGAAATATAAATACGAACTTGACATTCAAATTTTAAAATATGTAAATATCTCAAGTTTCTTAATATTCCGAGATCAAATTCATGTTTAATTGATTATTTTCACTTTTGTCACTACGTCTAATTTGAATAATTTAGTATTCCACGTGTGTGGCATAGTTTTAGTATCAATTTATATGTCAAAATCGAGGTTAGAAATGAGCATAACCTACATTTTCGACTGTTTCCGAGCGGAAAAAAACTGTTAACTGGGTTCAATGAAGTTTTTTGGTGATATTTTGAACTACGTGTCATCTGAGGATTGTGTTTATAAAGCTTTCCATTATTGAGGAAAATATTCGACAGTGATCGGTGATATAATTTCAGTGTCCAGATATAATCACTTTATTTTCATCATTTATACTTCCAAAATAATTATTGTTCTTGTTGGTCATCAACTAGACATAAATCATGTTAATTATTAGATGAAATTATATCTTCTTATTTTATTACCAACATAAAAGAATCATAATTATATTAACTTCAGTGATACCGTGGAAAAGATTGTTTAATTATGGGTGATTAAGTTGGTCCATTATCAGCCTGAAGTTTACCAAGCAGTCTTGAAAAATATAATGAAAAAACTAAATTATTACTCTAAAGAAAGAGGATTCTCTAGTTAATGTCTTCAGTTTTGGTTTCAGAAGATTTTTCAATCAATATATCTAGTACAAAAGCCAACAGATCTCGCATCAGATATATAAGATAAAATAGATCTCGCGATAACCTCAATAACACTTTATGACAATGGAATATCCGAGGAAAATTTCAACAGTGAAACAATTATTATCGAATGAAGTGATGTTATTTCAATAAAAACTAAAACTTATGGTTTTTTGAATGATAGATAAGAAAAAGCTTTGGAAAAAGCATATTATGTAAAAGGTATTCTTAAATTTTATTGAATAACTTCAAATATGACTCTTATTTTATTCAAAAACATACCTACTAGAATTTAAATATATACTTTTGATATCCAGTGAGACTTTCATAATATTATTGAAAGTTCTCCTCTTTTTGAAACGAAGTTTCTCAACGCATGGTACACCCCAGACAATTGGCGAATGAAAGCTAGACCTAAATATGTGAGACAGAAACAGTGACGTCCGCGTCAGGCTGCATTTTCAGTAATTGAAGACGGCTGCAGCCGGAAATTTTTTTTATGAAACACAGTTGTCTGTTCTTTTAAATTCAAAAATCCAGACATCCTACTGCGTAGCACTAGGAATGATAAAACCCCTCGGCGCATGTGCATGTCGTAAAGCCTATCTAAAAAACGCTATATTTTTTCATTCTTCGTGGGGAAAAATGAGGGAAAAAAATTTTCTTATGAAATAATGTGTGTTTTATCGATATCCGTTGGAATTTTTAAAATCGGACCAGATCCCAACATTTTGTCGTGAGACTATAACCCCTTTAGCTTCGCCTCGGGGTAAAAACGCCAAATTAAATTCAATCCTTCAAAAGTTTTGAGGAAGTGGTAAAATTCGTGACGAAGCTTATAAGTCAATTTTCTAAATCAAGACAAGTATATATATATATATATATATATATATATATATATATATATATATATATATATATATATATATATATATATATATATATATATATATATATATATATATATATATATATATATATATATATATATATATATTAATATATATATATACATATATATATATATATATAAAATATATATATATATATACATATATATATATATATATATATATATATATATATATATATATATATATATATATATATATATATATATATATATATATACATATATATATATATATATATATATATATATATATATATATATATATATGTATATATATCTATATAATATATATGAATATATATACATATATATATATATATATATAATATATATATATGTATATATATAAACATATATATATATATATATATATATATATATATATATATACATAAATATATATATATATATATATATATATATATATATTATATATATATATATATATATATATATATATATCTATATATATATATATATATATATATATATATATATATATATATATATATATATATTTATTCGAATTGTTGTTGCCTGTGAACTATTTCCATTCTCTTGAAAATTATTAGCAATAACAGGCTTGTTGAATCTTAAAAAACTCGATTTTATTAAAAAGTTGACGTTTCGCCACGACATTCGTGGCTTTATCAAAACTTTTGAAAAAATTGAAATTTCTTTGAAATTTATTGATTTGAAAAAATTTGAATAGAAACAGACTAATGTTTCACTAAAATGTTTCGGCTGTGGCCGTTCTTTGTTATTTATTACGTGCTATTCAGTCCAATATTAACATTCAAATCTGTTATTATTAGATGGTAAGGGAAACCACAGAAACCTTTACCGACGTAATGTTCGAAATAGGTTCAAATTATTTTGATTTTGAAGAGTCAAAGAATAGGTTACTATTTATCTTTTTTTCAAAAATTAATTAATAACTGAAGACGGCCACAGCCGCAATAAGAAATTTTTGAAAAAAATATGAAAAGTACCCTTTCTTTGACTCTTCAAAATCAAAATAATTTGAACCTATTTCGAACATAACGTGGGTAAAGGTTTCTGTGGTTTCCCTTACCATCTAATAATAACAGATTTGAATATTAATATTGGACTGAATAGCACGTAATAAATAACAAAGAACGGCCACAGCCGAAAAATTTTAGTGAAACAGTAGTCTGTTTCTATTCAAATTTTTTCAAATCAATAAATGTCAAAGAAATTTCAATTTTTTCAAAAGTTTTGATAAAGCCACGAATGTCGTGGCGAAACGTCAACTTTTTAATAAAATCGAGTTTTTTAAGATTCAACAAGCCTGTTATTGCTAATAATTTTCAAGAGATTATATATATATATATATATATATATATATATATATATATATATATATATATATATATATATATATATATATATATATATATATATATATATATATATATATATATATATATATATATATATATATATATATATATAAGTATATATATATGTATATATATATAACTTTTTGATAATTATTAGCAATAACAGGCTTTTTGAATCTCAAAGAATAGACTCACACAGCCGAAAATTTTTTTCAAATCAATAAATGTCAATGAAATTTCAAATTTTCAAAAGTTTTGAAAAGGCCACGACTGTCGTGGCGAAACATCAACTTTTTAATAAAATCGAGTTCTTTGAGATTCAACAAGCCTGTTATAGCTAATAATTATCAAAAAGTTAAAAATAGTTCACAGACAACAATATTTGAAATAAATATATATATATATATATATATATATATATATATATATATATATATATATATATATATATATATATATATATATATATATATATATATATATATATATATATATATATATATATATATATAATATATATATATATAATAATACATAATATCTAGCAAAAAGAACATCGTACCTACCGGATGTTGCACGACACCTCTCGTCTTTTTTATTATGCTATTTTTCGTCACAATCCAGATAAAATTTATTTTTGATAGTCTCTTATTGACCATTAAGCAATAAAATTCAGAAAGTTATGTGCGTAAAACTATTAATTATCCAATTAAAAACACACAAAAGAATTTTCAATAAAAATTGCCAATAAATCAATTTCTCAAAATGAATTACTTTCAATTGAACGAGGCCAACAAACATTGTTGGATTTATACTTGTTTGTGCTGTTCAATATGAATAGTAAAATATGTTTACTTTGTTATGTCAACAACTGGCTCGAATCCTCTATTTAACTTTGGACATTAAACAAACTGAAAGAACTCGATGGCATGTTTGTAGGGGTCTTACATTATCGTTAACATTTTTACATCTGATTACAAGATTTATTTAAACACTCGGTTAAACAGAAGATATGAAACAAGTTTAAACAAATATTTTCCCGTTGTTCAATTTCAAGTATAGAAACACTATTAATCGAAATAATACCGCTGCAAAATAGTGGTTTAATCAAAAAATGTAATCTTTAATTTTTTTCCTAATAATTAAGATTTTTTACAACGATTCTTGAAATTCTGAATAAATATAATTTGTGAAAAGAAACAAATACACTATAAAAAAAACTGTGCATTCTATATAAGAACCTGTAACATAGTTATTTATTGAACTAATGGTCTCGCTAATGGTACAAGCTAATATTTAGATCACCTAATTAATAATTATATTTTGCTGGTGTTCTTCAAGTCTGGTATTAATTTCATGGCAAAATGGCGTTATAGCAATTCCATCTTCATCTCATTTTAGCATTCATTGAAAATTAATTCTTCTATTGCGCTGCTCGTTGACCAATTTTCAGGTAAAGTTTTCGGGTGTGAATCGAGTACAATAATTATTGTATTCTCAATGAACACAATTGTATGTCTAGGCTATTCGGAAATACCTGAATTTTTTGCACTTTCATTCTGCTTATTCATCGCTTGTGTACCGGTCCGAATATAGACATCCCGCTGTGAATGCCAAATTGTAGATTATGTTATGTCATTTTCTTAATTTTGGAACGAAGCTCTTTTTCACACGTTACACTACAGACACTGCGAATAGCAAGCTAGGCCTGATAACGATAAAACGTAATGTAAGCGGATCACACCGCATATGCGTCTTTCTATGTGTTTTTTTTTCAAAGACGATTCTTTCAATGCAGAAGGCATGTTACGGATAAAAGTTCAACATCTAAATTAACAACGGTTAAAAATAACAATTAACACATTTTTTATAAAAAAATAACGCATGACGCACGTTTCGGTGGAACTTCACCTTCTTCAGATCATTAGCATCTGAAGAAGGTGAAGTTCCACCGAAACGTGCGTCATGCGTTATTTTTTAATGATAAATGTGTACATTGATATTTTTAACCATTGTTTTAATATGTTTATTAATTTACACCAAGTACCTATCGGTCCAATCAATCCAAAATATTCGAGGGAATTTAAGATTGAATTCAAAATTAGTTATTTATTATAGATAACGTATGATTTTGAAATGGGAAATTGTTTGTAATTTTTACAAATAATTTACTATTTATTCCTATAATGATAATCAGGAATTGAACTGAATAATTGGAGCGAACAAAATATATATATATATATATATATATATATATATATATATATATATATATATATATATATATATATATATATATATATATATATATATATATATATATATATATATATATATATATATATATATATATATATATTAATTCATGAATTTATTGGCTGTTATAGGTGTGTATTGAAATTGAAATAAAACAAAATAGTTTGGACGTTTCGGAGGTTTTTCCTCCTTCTTCAGCATTAAAAGAGTATATTTATTGTCTGTAATAAAAATAAACAAGTAGTACAAAATTTCTTCACAAATAACTGTCTATAAATACCTATTAAAATGATAAAATGATTTTCATTCAAGACAAACTGCAGTTTTCACGTCTTTTGACTTTTCTCGGTCGTGTGTCAATGTCAGTGTTGTCTTTGTTACTGTCGTGTCAATGAATATGTTCTTTTTCTTCCTATGTGTTTGGTATCGCTAATATTGGTAGATATGTGTGACTTACTTGTTTTACGTCCTGTCTGTCATTTACTGTGTTCTCTAAGTTCCATTGTATATACAGCATTTCCCAGAATTCTCTTTGTTTTTGTTTGGGTTCTATTCTCAAAATTTTAGCTTCTTCGTAGTTAAAGGTGTGTTTCGTTGCTGTCTGATGTTTGTTAAGTGCCGTTGTCGCGTTTTTGGTATATCTATGTGCATTTAATCTGTCCTGTAGTCGTTGTGATGTCTGTCCTATGTATTCTTTGCAGCAGAAGTTCCTTTCACTTGATTTATCGGTTTATGTATGACCTGCATGTTATATGGAGCTATTATATTTCCTATTTGATGTGATACTTTATTTGTAAACGGTATGGAAATCCGTAGTTTATGTTCTTGTGTTTCTTGTTGTCTTGTTCTTGTGTTATATATTTTATCAACTCGTTGCTTTATTAATCCTTCTATCATTGTTCTGGGGAAATTGTTTTTATGTAGTATAGTTTTTAATTTAGTTATTATGTGTGGCCTAAGTGGTGGTGATGTTAACTTCAGTGCCCGATCTATGTATCCAATTGCAGTGGCCTTTTTTTTGGGTGATATGATGATTTGAGTGGTAATCTAATATGCGGTCAGTAATCTGTTCCTTCTTATACCATTGTGTGTGTATTTCATTTTGTTGTTTTATTATTGTCATATCCAGGAAATTCAATTTATTATTTTCTTGTTCCTCTATCGTAAAATTCAGTAATTCGTGTGTATTGTTGAAGTCATTTAGAATGTTATTCATCCTGTTAGATGTTGTAATTAGCAAGCAATCGTCTACGTACTAACTACGAAGAAGCTAAAATTTTGAGAATAGAACCCAAACAAAAACAAAGAGAATTCTGTGAAATGCTATATATACAATGGAGCTTAGAGAACACAGTAAATGACAGACAGGACGTAAAACAACTAAGTCACACATATCTACCAATATTAGCGAGACCAAACACATAGGAAGAAAAAGAACATATTCATTGACACGACAGTAACAAGGACAACACTGACATTGACACACGACCGAGAAAAGTCAAAAGACGTGAAAACTGCAGTTTGTCTTGAATGAAAATCATTTTATCATTTTAATAGGTATTTATAGACAGTTATTTGTGAAGAAATGTTGTACTACTTGTTTATTTTTATTACAGACAATAAATATACTCTTTTAATGCTGAAGAAGGAGGAAAAACCTCCGAAACGTCCAAACTATTTTGTTTATTTCAATTTCAATACACACCTATAACAGCCAATAAATTCATGAATTAATATACTGGATATAGATAGGTAATAAAGGAGTTGTTTATTTATAAATATATATATATATATATATATATATATATATATATATATATATATATATATATATATATATATATATATTTATATATATATATATATATATATATATATATATATATATATATATATATATAAATATATATATATATATATATATATATATATATATATTTATATATATATATATATATATATATATATATAGGATGAATTTATCAGATTTACTGAAATACTTCATAATTAAATTTTGGAATTATAAGGCTGGCACTTGATCCTCATTAAAAACATATTAAAGCATTGATTTATAACAAAATTTTTTTTTACCTCAAGGGACCTACAGTTCAAATCGGTTCCAAACGGCCAATGGGATTGAAACTAAGTCATTACCTAACAGTTTATCATATTTAGAGCCTCTAAATTAAATCTACATACAAAGCTACTTTTGTGTTCTAGAAATTCTGGTCTGAAAACTTCTGAAATTTTATCAATGTAAAACTTATCACAATCAATACAATCAGTTTTGTACTCTCATGATTGTTGTTCTTGTGAACTGTGATTTATTATTTTTTATATGATTATTTATGGTATGGTACCTAAGCAATGTTAGTTTTATGCTTGGATAAAAGTGATTTGAATTTATTTACTTGAATTTACGATTTACTTTGGGCTGAATATTTACTGAACGATGTATCGTACTATTGAAAGATGTCATTTTGTTTTACAATTGCAGTAAAATGTATGACGTTATCAATGTGTGAAAGTTTGCAAAAAATTGAAAAACTTTATTCGTTGTTCAATTTCATCCTTTTAAAATCTAAATATTTGTTGATAGGCAAAAGATAACTAAATCAATCAATATATAGCGAAAAGAACTTTCTCCAAAAACAGCCTTCATCATTTTTCATCATTGAGACATATAAATGATTGGGAAATACCACTTAATTTTCTAGTTTCAGTGTATGGACACAGTGGGAATACATTTATGAAGAATACCAAATATCAACCTAGAATCACAGATCGTAAACTAGATCTCAAGACAATGCGACGAACATATGTTACCAGGAAATCGTTAGAATATAATATCTTCCGTTCGTTTGAAAAGTCAATCGAATCTCGCGTTTTCCTGTTATAATGGTCCATCTTTCACTTCCTTATTCGTTAAAATTGACAATATAATCAGATCGGCCATAAATAACAATCAATGGCCCACTAGGATACGCGATCATTTCGATTTTTACGACGATTTCTTCGATCATTCTTATAAATAACGACGATTTCGAAGTTTTCACCATGTTTCGAAGTACCAGTTTTTTAATTGATTAAATTGATTAATCGAGATATGATGGCCGGCCTCTTTTGACAGGTTCGACAGACGAAAATTAACGTCAGAATATTAACCTTGAATATTGACGAATATCCGTCCAATTTGATCAAAAATCATTTCCGGTTGAATAACATTTGTCGAATTAATTAAATTGTTCGAAATAACAGTGCCAGTTTTCGATAATTGTTAAGAGTGCGACGAATGGTGTTCACTATTTAGTTAATTGTTTTTCCGAATCGAACTGCCGAGATAGAGAAAAAACCCGTGAGCAGCAGAGCTTACAGATTCGAGATGCAATTCGAATGCAATGAATTATGGTTTGAAAAACCACGCTTTAATAGCAGACCGTAATGAAACATAAAACCTAATTTATTTTATTTAAAAAAAAGAGTAGTCTCTGCGAAGTGCAGCGCGGCTGAGAAGAAGAGAAACCGTAAAACTATCGAATTTCAATATGAACTCAATCCACGTACTGAATTTCATCCCTCTATACCAATTTGCAGAAGCTATGGAGTTGCGCAAAAACCACGAAAAATCAATTTACCCAAATGTTGATAGTTTCCTTCTGCTTCAACCCCAGAAACCATAGTTCAGCTCATTTGGTTTAGTTGGAGCCGTTGGAGATAACAATATGTAGTGGGAAAGTATTATATATATATATATATATATATATATATATATATATATATATATATATATATATATATATATATATATATATATATATATATATATATATATATAAATATATATATATATATATATATATATATATATATATATATATATATATATATATATATATATATATATATATATATATATAGGGATATAGATATATATATATATATATATATATATATCTATATATATATATAATTATTTATTCGAATTGTTGTTGCCTGTGAACTATTTCTAATCTTCTGATAATTATTAGCAATAACAGGCTTGTTGAATCTTAAAAAACTCGATTTTATTAAAAAGTTGACGTTTCGCCACGACATTCGTGGCTTTATCAAAACTTTTTAATAAAATCGAGTTTTTTAAGATTCAACAAGCCTGTTATTGCTAATAATTATCAGAAGATTATATATATATATATATATATATATATATATATACATATCTATCTCTCTATATATTATATATATATATATATATATATATATATATATATATATATATATATATTATATATATATATATATATCTATCTATATATATATATATATATATATATATATATATATATATATATATATATATATATATATATATATCTATCTATATATATATATATATATATTATATATCATATATATATATATATATATATATATATATATATATATATATATATATATATGAAAATAACAAATATCTACGTAAAAATATAGCAGCAGTTGAAAAAAATTACCCAAATTGTGATAGTTTAGTTTTGTCTTGAAAATATTTCGCACTTTCGATTCTTTGCAATAGTCTATTATTTTTGGGGAAAATACGACTAAAAATTAAAACTGTTATTTTTTAGTTTAGAGTCCAAAATTTAGGATGTACTTATAATTTGATAAATTCAATGAATATTTTGTTCATTGGTTGAGTTGTAATAAATCTACATACGTTATTCCTCCATTGTAAACTCAGTGAACGATGTTGAGTTTTGAACATAAAGGAAGACTTTTGGAATAACTATATTAATTTGGCAAATGAGTGAATAATTCAATAAGAGTTGTATTGGTTTCAAACATATTTACCTGATTTTTATATATAAGACAAAATATCAACTCGGAAAGTTCATTTAGAGACAATTTGATATTTCTACTATTGATTTTTATTGAGTTGCGGCACTAATTCATGTAAGTTAAGGATTTTCAAGGCCTTTTGAAGAGTTTGCCAGCAGTTTTAAAATTTGACCGCAGATTTCGGGAGAATGATTTTTTCGAAATATTTAATTAAGCTATTTAAGTAAGCTAATACAGAACTAAAATTTCAACAATTTGAGAGTCTTTTCACTTTTCTACGAATGACTGTTGCCGATTGACAGCTGTTTTCCGAAAAGCTCTCTCGAGAGCTCCGCTTCCGTCTGTGTACACCACATGCCCACGGGCAACATGCATTTTTCCACACTTCTTCACCCCTGAACAACAATCACAAAAGAAATATTGCTTATTTAACTGCAACTGCTATTAGCTCCTAGACTAACACGCGTAAATTCTGTTTCTAGCAGAGGCGAATCATCGAACCTAATGATCAATTCTGCGCCTGAACACGGCGCTAAAAAAAATGTTATCATCCGACGACACAAGTTTAGAGATTCCGAAAACCATCATCTACGTCCGTTTCTATATTTAACGACCCGAAAAAGTAGTTTTCTTTATCTAACATGCCACTCGTCTATTTTACGACCTCGATATGCAAAAATCGCTCCGTCGAAATTAAAATACGCGTGTCTTCCTCCGTTTACGAAAACTTGGTAGATATAGCGAAGGGAATTCGGAACAAGCGCGATTCCCAACAGACTATCACTATTATATCCCAATTATTATGGAGACATGAAAGGGAAGTGATTTAAAGCTGTGCATTTGCATAATTTGAACTACGCATAATTGGGTGCGGATTCCGATTCACACGACTTCGTTCGAGGTTGTTCTTCATTCAACAGTTCGATACGAGGATACCGACCTTATCAAGCTACAGTTTGAATTTCAAATACGTCGAGTTCTTTACTATGTCTTCGGCGACAATATTGAACGTGCACGTGAAAATAATTATCCATCGTTATGTGATACATATGTGTCATTTGAGTTCTCTCTGCCGGAGAAGAGAGAAGCATATAGAAGATGGTGTCACTAGATTAAATCCATTCATGAAGGCAGCACTGCTTTCTAGAGGAGGCTGAACAAATTCTAGAGGGAACCTGGTTTTTACGTAGTACTAAAATGAATATACGTGAAAAAAATACAGGAATATACAGCTTTTTCTGTCTTTTTACATTGAAAAGTATACTGGAAAACGAAAATTCATTAAAAAACATATAGGAAAAATAAAAAAAATTTATTCTAATAAAAAATAATAAATGAAAAATCTCTCATAGAAAAATCTAAATGAATAAAACAAATAGCTTATGAATAGACAACCAAGTTAATATTCTCTCTCTTGTTCGTCACTTGTTTGCACTTAATCGTTTTTAGTTGTGTTTCTATGTCCACTTACATAAAATATAATATTCGAAAATTAATTAACGGCTAATAATATTTTATCTGAAGAGGTTGAAGAAGTTAAAGGAAAATGTGTGGATTTTATTGAAGTAATTTTACTGGAATTAATCAAATGCATGCCCTCGCATTTAAATGTTTTTCGGCAGATAAGAAGTTTTTGTCCTGCTATAATTTTAAATCCAGTCCAAAGACCAAAATTTTCTGAGCTGCCAACTCCGAATAGAATATCTGACATAGAGATACAATATAGAAACTTGTTAAATGTCGATTGTAAAGAGATGTTTGGTGAATCAGTCCCTGATAACCCTATTATTTTTTGGAGGAAGGTTATAGATTTAAAAACTGTGGTCTACCAATTCATGTTTGAAGATTTAGCTCTATTTTCATTTACTCTTCTAAGCTTACCGTCATCCAATGCATTCGTGGAGAGGCTATTTTCACTGATGAATATTGTTGAATGTAAAATTCGAAACGAAGTGATATTAAAAATTTTAAATTCAGTCGTGTTGGGTGCACTATTTTTTCATGCGGTTGCGAAAAAATCATGATTGCGATTTTGTGCGACAATATGAAATAACTGCTAGAATGAGTGAATTTTATATGCAAAAATACTTGTTACCAATGTTTCCCCGTTAACATGTTACAACCACGGTTGCGCTTTTGAGCGACAAATCAGCGTCTGAAGTACGACACGGCTCTGAAAAATCTGGCAACCCTGCTAGTAGCCGCTCGTTTGTCGCTATTTTATTTTAGGATAAAAACGTGAACATCTTTCTCAGGTTAAAAATGCCGCAAATAAATAATTTTAGGTCAGTTTTACAATTAGGTAGATTTGTTTGTAACTAGGCTAGTTTTATGTTTCAACGCAGATTTAAACATTTTTGGTTCTAATAATTCTGGTATCTTTTCTTAAGAGGACTTAAATAATTCCAGAGGGGGATCAGCCCCCTCTGGCGTCCCCTTGACTACGGCCCTGCATGAAGACCTACACAAGTTCTTGAATTTTATAACGAGGTTCGTTATCGCAAGTTACACTCCAGATACTAGGCGATTAGAGGCTAGGCTTGTAATGTAAGTGTGACACACGTATATGCTATGTATTGGGGTTTTTTCAAAGCGGGAGACATTTTTAATTTCAAAGACAGATAAGTATTGAAATATTCATGGGAATTTTATATTGGACTGAAAATGTACAGTACCTAAGTTCCAATGGAGGCTAAGCCAGTTTCATCTCCCAGCAGGATAGTTTTTGGCATTCGCATACGGAAATGATCATTGATCATATTAAAAAAACGCGTAGGCCGCAAATCTCAGTCACTGAGGTCGTATTTTTTTGACGTCAAGGTGCGATTCGATCAGAATTAATTATGGTTTGAAAAACCACACTTTAATAGTGAACCAAAATCGAAAATCAATTTATTATATTGCTGAAACAAAAACTCGTGAAGTGCATCGTCTACTGAAGAACTGCGCTTCAATAATAAACTGTAGTAGAAATTAGAAAATAATTTTTTTTTATTCAAAAAAAAATTTAAAATGCGTGCGAAAATTGAATCGCAAAGCAGGAAGAGATGCGATTCGATCGGAAGTGCAGCGCGGTTGAGGAAAAGAGTTAAACCCACAGAAGATCCTATTGCAACATGAACTCAATCAACGTACTAAATTTCAACTCTCTAACTCAATCTTCAGAAGCAATTTTTCAGAACTATAAAAAAACAAGAAATAACTAATCAAAAATGGCGGCGGTTGTGAAATTTTGATGAGAGCAGTTGGAGATGCCATTATCGACCGGAAAAAACAGCAGAAATCAAAAGATATTCGAAAATCTTGGTCTAGGAATCGACAGCCTGAAGGAGATGAAAAAACTACTCCCGCGCCTGACTGTTGACTTTCGATACGCTTATTATTGAATTGAATTGGCATTAACTTGGTGAAAGTTCATATTCATAACTTCATAAAGAAACAAAAAACTAACCTTTCACAGGTTTAAATAAAATCTAATGAGTAAAAGCGTTTCGACATAACATTGACTTCATCTCGTACTAAATTATGGTATCACAAAACAATCTATTCATACGAAAAATTGAACATAACACAGGGGTTCTTAGAGAAACTATAAATAACAATAAGCAATTAATTCAGAGCTATTGGTAGGTACATTGAACAAATTAAGAAGAGTAGAAGCGTTTACTTCAATCTGGTCGTTAACTAGGTTTCCGGAATTTTTATATTTATTGATGTATAGGGATTCCCTACAGTTGATTTTGTGGAGACTATTTTCTGGGGATAACCCCATTGCGCCTATTCTATCTGGTCTCATCCGGGTCTCAAAAGGGTCGGGAATTTATGATAACCCAGTTGCGCCGATGGTAAAAATAAGCCTAATCTATAGACTCAGCAGGTTATGTCCCTGCTCATTATCGGACCACCCCCTACCCTAACAAATACCATAAATTATTTTCAAAAATTGATCATTACTGATGTAAATCTTCAGTGTTGTAGTTCCTTGTGACACAATAAAAATGGAGTTTATGTAGGTATAGTGAAAAAGGCAAGAAGTTAGTGGTTTTCGAAAATTTTAAGTTTCGACATTGCAGTGTAACAAAACTTGGTATAAAGTGGAGGTGTACTAATAAAAACTGTACTTCCAAGTTATTCACCGATGAAGGAATGAAGACAATTTTGGGTAGGTAAATATAGATTTTGTAAATAACGATTTTGATGTCATTAGGCTTCGCCACTGACAATTTGATCTTGAAGATCGGAATAAGAGCGTTAATGTTAATTGGGATAACAATTTTTTTAATCTTAGATTTGTTTATTATTGTAATTTTTTCTTGTGTTACTATTTAAAGTTTCTAGTTCAGGGTAATACAATATATGTAGATGGCACTTTTAAATATGCCCCAAAATTCTTTTTACAATTGTTTACCATACACGGTATGCAAAACGGCCACTATGTTCCTCTTGTTTTTTGTTTATTGCCAAATAAGTCGCACAAGTCATATTTAAAGTGTTTTGAAATCGTAAGCCAAGAATGCGTAAAACTAGGATATCCATTTGAACCTGCTGAAGTTGCATCCGAATTTGAAATCTCTATTCATTTATCCATAAAATTAATGTGGTCAGAAACAAAAATTATAGGATGCAGATTTCATCTAAGTCAAGCTTGGATTAGAAAAATCCAAAGTTTAGGGTTGATGTCCGAATACAAAAACAATGATTCACTTATTGGAAGTATTTTACATTGGACACATGGCTTGACATTTTTAGAGCCAGAAACAGACGGAGACTGTTTTGCCTTTGATTTTGATCAAATGTTGACAAATGACAAATTGCTGTGAATCCTTTCATTCTGAATTAACTAAAAGTTTTTATGCACCTCATCCGGATATTTTTAAATCTGTTCAAATATTGAAGGAATTTCAAACTAAAACTTACATTAAAATTAATAGTATTCATCTACCAATTAAAATTACAAATAAATCGTATAAAGACAGAATTGGAATCTTAGCCAAAAAATTAAATTTATTCAAACAAGGACAAATTGAAAGGTTCGATTTTGTAAAAATTATTATAATAAAATTTTTATATAAATAAATGTCTTGTATACTTTGTCAATGATTATTTGAAGTATTTTAGATGAAAAGTAAAACCGGAATTCCCAAAACCCTATTTCCTATCGGGCACCCTTCCCATCCTCTTAACTAGCGCTATAATCTCTAACAGGTCTCCCGTAGAGACAATTGGCGCAAGTGGATCATAGTGATTTTAGGGGCTGGTCGGTTGCGGGCGCAATTGGGTTATACGATTTCTTTTACCTGTTTAAAGTCCGTTTTCGGCTTAATATAGCTACGTTATATGCCATATATATATATATATATATATATATATATAATATATATATATATATATATGTGTCGTAATCTGTCAAAGGTAAATCAGAAACTAAGCTAAAGAAACAAATCTCCATATATATATATATATATATACAGGGTGCGGCAAAATGATAGGTACTATTTGGGATGTCAATAAAAACCAAACCACATAAACCATGTTCTTTTAATTTTTATTTTTGAAATCTACATTTCATGCCATTTAGAAAAGCTATTTTAAAAAAACTATATCTTTTAAATGACGGCCATTATTATCGGTGCACTCTCGTAGGTTCTCACGGAAGCGCGTAATTACCCCATGGATCATTTTTTGAGGAATTTTTTGTTCTTGTCTTATGGCTGCCATTAATTCTTCCAAAGTCCGCGGACAATATGTAAAAACTCTCGATTTGAGGTAACCCCAAAGGAAAAAGTCGCAAGGCGACAAATCAGGCAAACGCGGCGGCCAGCCGAGATCACCCCGTAAAGACACCACTTTGTTTGGGAACATTTCTTGAAGAAGATTAAGTGAACGACGCGTGGTGTGCGATGTAGCACCATCCTGCTGGAACCAAAGATGTTCTCGGTGATTATCGTTCAACTCGTTAACTTTAGGACGCAGAAAATTTTAAAGCATACCAAAATATCGATCTCCGTTGACTGTTACCGTTATTCCATCTTCTTCGAAAAAGTAAGGACCCCACACGCCGAACTCAGATATTGCACACCAGACGGTAACCTTTGGACTGTGAAGTGGTCGCTCATGAAGTTCCTGTGGATTATTTGCCAACATATTGAACAACATCAAACTGATGACAGAAGGCACGCTGCGTCGCTATTACAGATTCCCTTTTCTAATAAACTCCTCGACAACGAAAGCACGATGCGCTCCGCTCCAAGCCATGTCGATAACTGAAAATTGCATACTTTTGTCTACCTAACACGACCGCGTGCACAGTGTTTCCGGTTTTACCAACCGAGCAACCACTAATTGAAATCCTGCCTCCTTTTTTACCGCACCCTGTATATATATATATATATATATATATATATATATATATATATATATATATATATATATATATATATATATAACTGTACTCAACTGTAACGATTGTGAAAAATTCTATATAGGACGTACAATTAGAAATTTAAAAACTCGAAGACACGAACACCAACGTAGCTATATTAAGCGGAAAACGGACTCTAATTATGCGTCTCATCTTATTCAAGAAAACCATACCTTTAATCACAATTATAAATATATTACAGTTAGAAAATAGTCTCCACAAAATCAACTGTTGGGAATCCCGATACATCAATAAATATAAAAATTCCGGAAACCTATAGTTAGCGACCAGATTGAAGTAAACCCTTCTCCTCTTCTTAAGGTATACGCGCACTTATCGGAAGCGTCGCGAACGGAAGCGTCGCGAAGATTCTTCGCCCGAGAAGTTTACATTAGTTTCAATGGCAGCCCGCGCACTACGGCGTCGCGAACCGAAGAGGCGCGTCAGTCGACGCGCGAATTCTCTTCGGACCAACTAGGAGTCATTTCTCTTGACGCTTCGCCTCAATGCGCGGTGACAGGCGTCGAGAAGATTCAAATATTTCTTGATTCTTGTCTTATTTTTCAGTTTGTAGTTCAGAAACCTTTCCCTCTGACATACAGAAATGTTTGAAAATTCTTCATCTTGTATAATATCATTAAAGAAACGATGAAATTAACCGTAAGTGTCTATATTTTGGTTTATATTAGGAACCCAGCATTTCTTCTTGTTTTTTCTTCTTCTTCCATAGTGAAAATTAAACTTAATACAAGAAGATCCTCTGCTGACGAACTGCTCATCGTACCTCACAAGACAACGCACTGCGTTGTTTCAAATGCTGAAATAAATGAAATTCTCGAGCCGTTCGAGAAGTGACCCGACGCTTCGGCCAAGTGCGCGGACATCAGCTAAATGACGCTTCGTCTCGCGACGCTTCCGTTCGCGACGCTTCCGATAAGTGCGCCCTTATTGTTATGTTCAATTTTTCGTATAAGTAGATTGTTTTATAATACCATAATTTAGTACGAGATGAAGTCAATGTTATGACGAAATGTGTTTACTCATTAGATTTTATTTAAACCTGTGAAAAGTTAGTTGTTTGTTTCTTTATGAAGTTAGTCTATTATTTTCGGGGAAAATACAACTAAAAAATAAATCATTCGAAGGCGAGTATCACTAATTCATTAATTTAAGACGCTTTTCGCATGCCAATGAGAGTAGTTGTTCTAGTTGACTCTGGGTTCACGTTATAGCGTTCTTTATTTAGTCCCTTCTCTTTCTTTCTCTTTGAAGTGCAATAATTCAATATGAGTTAAGCGCTTAACGCCTCATTGCAGTCTCTCGTAAATGGAGACACGTAGAAAGCATAATTTCTGATTGTATCTGGCCGGTGCATATGGCGTATGAGAGAGAGTGAATAAATCAAGTCGATGTGAAATGTTTTCGGACTTCATCATTCAGAGATATCTGGATCGAACTATGAAGCAGACGAAAAATTGATTCGTCAAGTCGCAAGATTCGAAGAACTATGTCGAAATGGACAGATGTCAAATTCGGGAAACATAGATATTATACAATTGGTACTGCAGTTTCTAACTTATTTTCAACCCAAAACAATCGTATAATTCAAAAAAAATGACAAACTGCGCGTGTTTAATTCTTTCCTCAAGAATAATAATAAAAATAAGCTAGGTATACCTACCTAATACCCAATTACAGAAAACAGTTCGTAAAGCTAAATAGAGAAGAAATCTAACCACAGCACTAGAGACCAGAAGAGGAACAAAATATAACACAATATGAAACAAAATGAAAGAAATATATAAGTAATATCAACCATTAGCCTCGAAGTTAAACCTTAAGCTTAATACAAGAAATTCACTAATCTAGGATGCATTTCAGTAGAAGGAACAAGAACAAGAGGAAAGAAAATTGCATGACAGAATAATAAATCATAATCATTAGATATTTAACTCAACTAATATTTAACTTAACTCAATCCAATTCAATTCGATTTAAATTTAACCTTAGTACATAATTCCTAACAATAGCTGCAAGTGAATCAAAGTGAACGTCATATTCACCAGAATTAATTGTATACTCCATATATATATATATATATATATATATATATATATATATATATATATATATATATATATATATATATATATATATATATATATATATTATACCTGCAGCTCAAAAGTATCAACTGTTAAATTTAACAGGCGATGTTAAATAATACGAAATTGGTGCAGAAAATACACTATAAAGGACAAATAAATACTCGGAAATTCACTAAACGAAGCATTAACCTTATTAACAAGCCAAAGTAGCAGCACACAGAAGGTATTCACGAGAATAAGACCCTCTTCAACCATTTGAAGAAAAAAATTAATTTGTATACTTTACGTACTCACACTTACAGCTAAGTATTGTAATATGACGTTCAAACTCACATAAACTACAAGATGTTAAATACTTATCATTAATTGATGGAATCCGTCGTTACTTCTTAATAATTTAACATGATGAACAAAAAAGAACTTGCATTTACTACGTTTATTAGGACAAAAATTCTACGAACAATATATAAAACTGTGATTGCAATTTTGGTCACTAGACCATCATCGGTCAAATGGAGTTAAGAACATAAATACAAAACATTCTTAAACAACAGTGCTTTTTATACTTTTGAGGAGTACTTTGTTTCAGGTTTCGGTATTTTATAAGTTTTAAAATATCTTTAGTTAGCGTTTGTGTTATCTTACTTTTGGTTTGTGTTTTACCATTTCAATGTCAGTTTAGTGAATGTGACTTTTAAATTGCATAATACAGTTTTAATTTTTAACTCTTATGTATTGAGTTTTTGGTTAGATAGGATTTGACTTCTAAAAATGTGGAACATATGGTTACCAATAAACTTGATTGATTGATTGAATAAAATGTTCTTAAAAAATCATTATTGTTTGAATATACTAAATATAGGAGAAAATATCAAGTCAATAAGGCAAGATATTGCCTTTTGCATTATGATTGAAATTTTCAAACTCAATCATAATTCAAAAAGGCGATATCCTGCTGAACGACCAGATTGAAATATTCTACTATATTCAGTGTATTCAAACAGTAATGATTCACTCAGAACATTTCATTGTACCAATTTGGGAAACCCACTTCGATTAGCCCTCCTTGAAGTATGTTGTTCTTGTCTATTTATGCACCTGTAATAATTTTTCTCCACACGTAAGCGTCAAATCTATAATTATGTATTTAGTTCTTAACTCAATCTGCTTAATAATGGTCCGTCCAGTCACCGAAATTACAATCGCACTTTTATATATTTTTCGAAATATTTATGTTATAATAAAAAAATATAATCAATAAATAATATTCAAGATTTGTTTTTGTTCATTTACCTTTACATTCAGAGAATTCAATTATTTTTAATTTAACAAATAAAAATGAAATTTTTCTATGTATATATATATATATATATATATATATATATATATATATATATATATATATATATATATATATCTAAAAATAGCAGTCCCCCGATTTTTGAAATCTCGCTTCTGTTGTAACAAACAAAATTATAGTAAAAATACTGGAAACACCTCTGTCATATCTGTTACAAATCAGCCATCAATTTAATTGATATCAGCGGAAGCAAACCTTCTATTTCTCCTGCACGATTTTTCTTCAAATGTCAAGTGTGAAATGTTAAATACCGCCAGATTAAAAGGTTCCCCGTGATAAGTGTCAGAGTGAAAGAGCCGAGATGATATAACAAAAAAGGCAATAGAGTAGAAATAATATTTCAGCCAGATCAAAATGAGACGGAACCCTATTATGATAATGTTGCTCTCGTTTAAAAATGACGTTATTAATAAGTATACTTTATAGTTTTTCACGTATCCATGTTGTGTATAAATATCAGTCGGCATGTTATTGAGCATTAAGAAATTCTACGCTAATATGCAAATCAGCTGAAGGGAACATTTTTTCAAGTCATAATGGCAGCTGTTTCTACTTTATTAGATCTCGTCAATGCCTATACTCGCGAATACAGTGGTTTGTAGAGACCGTATTTGATTAATGAACCATCGCAGAAAAATTACCCACTTCAAAGATCTCAAATGAAATTTCAGTGAAAGCGAAACGCATACTTAACGAAACTTCAGCTTTTATGACCTTCATTTCCACTAGTGTTCAAAATCGTTCGAAAAAAGATCGATAATTCGCAAGATTCGTGTACGGAACTGATGAGATTTAATAAGATTGAAACATCCATCTGTTGTTTTGAATGCAAATGATCAGCCATGTTTATATTAAGAATCATTATTGTGTGAATTTCCAAATATATCAAAAATTTCAACTAATTTCATTCCGTAGTTATCACAGTGCACATTGCGAAGACTTTTTTTACAGACGGTATTATCCTAGTTTCTGTTCATTGACAGGAACGTTTTGCAAATCAGTGACACGTAGTTACACTAAAACTGTAAATCCGATACAACATTGAGAGTGGGCTTTCCGTATCAACATGAGAGCTATCTTCAGAACCATTATTTGACCGGTCATTAATTCCTGAATTCTTGAACACGCTTATTAATAATGTCTCCCTAAGCGCTGCACAGCCTCAAGGGCTTAAAACCGTATAAAATCACGGAAAACAGGTGCCGATGTCTCTGTATGCTTTCACAGATTTGTCTGTGACTGTGCATCGGATATTTGGAACTATATGGGAAAGAATAATTTATTGTAATTTTTGTTTACTTAGAGAAATTTCGTATATGGTTTCTAAGCTCTACGTGCGAGAAGATTTATTTCTGATTGAAAACCAATGTGTGCGGATTTATATGCAAATTTGCTGCTACATCTATTTTTTATTTATTTTTTTAAATTTCTGATGAATACATGGGATAATGAATATTATATTATTTGTTTGTGGCACTTATTATTTTGATAGAATTCTCATAATTTTCTAATATTTTAACATAAGAGTCTATTATACATAGATTTGTATTTCTATTTCTTTTTATTTTCTGTAATTGGGTGTAAACCTGTTGACAGTAAATGTATTATTATTATTATCAAAATTGATCAAATAAATTCGTTCTGTTGCGATAATATCTAGTAAATGTTCAGTTAGCTATATACAATTTTGCATGTTTTAGTGTGAATTCAGTTATTTTTCGGGAATAAACAAATTATCTTCATCACAGATTTGTATGTGATTCTGCTACAACTTATGCTTCTGGAAATATTGGAAAATCATGCGTATGCGGATTTATATGCGATTAACCTAAAATTAATTCAACTGGTCTATATCAAAACTAATTAATAAATGTTTTCTGATGTCAAGATCTAGATAAGCTACAACTTGTGTTTGAAAGAAATGCGTGTGCGGATTTATATGCGATTAATATAAAATTATTGTGATTCGTCGAAATTACCACCGTTAGAATAAATTCATGGTATCTAGATCTAGATTAGCTTCAACGTTTGCATCTAGAAATTTTTGAAAGCCATGCGTGTGAGGGTTTATATGTTCGGACTATTGGTAAATGACAGAAGTCGGTGAATTGGCCAATTTTCTTATTCATCGCATATATCTAAATGAATTTATATATATATATATATATATATATATATATATATATATATATATTATATATATATATATATATATATCTACTAGCTGACCCAGCAAACGTTGTTCTGCCATATAAATTATTTTCATCTACCTATTTTTTATTTATTCATCTAACTGCCGATGTGTATCTACCTATCTATTTAGATATTTATCTATCAATCTTTCTATCTATCTATTCTATTCATCTATCTACATATGTATCTATCAATTATCAGACCTGGCAAACTTTGTTATGCCATATAAATAATTTTTTTCCATCTATCTTTCTATCTATTCATCTATCTGCCGATGTATCTCTATCTATCTAACTCTATATCTATCTAGATAGTTATCTATCTTTCTATCTATCTATCTAGGTATCTATTTAACAATCTATCTATCATTATATCTATCTATCAATCTATCTGACCCGGCAAACGTTATTTGAATTATTAAAATGGCTATTGAAAAATATGGGTTATTGATAGAAAAGGAAAAATTTAGAGTTGTATGTATTTTTTAATGCAACATTATAAAAAAATAAAAAAACAATTCTGCCCAAAAAATTCATAAAAATGTTTGTGGTGAACCACCCTTATCACTAAGGGGTATGAAAAATATATTACGACCTATTCCCAGACCCACTATTGTTATTTTCGATTGCCACCTTGCAACCTTATTGCGGATCTGTGAATAACATTAAAAAAAATGAAAATCGTTGATCGTAGAAGGGTAAAAAATTGAGAGTAATATGAATTTTTTTATTTTAAGTCATGACAAAATGAAAGTAAAAATCTTGCCAAAAAAAGTTTATAATTAAGAAATAAAAAATAGGAGTTGATCGAAGAGGGTTGAAAATTTAGGGTTTTATCTTTCTGAATGCCGTATCATCAAAAAAATAGAACAGAAAATTTTGTCTGAAAAATAAGAAAAAAAATTGTTGTCCGATTCTCAGACCTAACCGATATGCACACAAAATTTCATTTGAATCTGTCTAGCCATTTCGGAGGAGTATCATAAAAAAGATAGAACAGAAAATTTTGACTGAAAAATAAAAATAACAAATTAAGGGGTGAATTATCCTTAACATCAAGGGGCACGAAAAATAGATGTTGGCCGATTCTCAGATCTAACCGACATGCACACAAATATATATTGTAGAAATAGATTTTGCAGATAGCGTGATCAGGGTAGCTGGATTGGCGCATTCGCCATTCTGTATAAAAAATTGAGCTGCAACATCGCGTGGCCGGGTAGCTAGAATATAATCACACTTTAAAGTTCAAAAATACGTTATTCACACCATTTCCGTTTTCACTGAAAAGCCTCATTCGCCAACATATTAACAGAAACCTTCAAGAAATCGTTCAAATTTCGACAATTGATATGTATACTCTGATCAACCGTATTAATGTTTACATTTCCTTCTATGACTGCATCTTCCTTTTGAGAACTTCGACCCATGATCCCACGCCCCGAAACCATATCGCAACTATTCTACCAAACAAAAAGGCAGGTCCGTAAGAGATAAAAATTAACGACGGAATGAAATTTTATAAGAGTCAGTCACCTCCAACCCGAACTGGCGATTCGTATCTCGATAATAATAAGTTAATAAGCCGTTTATGAATAACAAAGAAGACCACGGTATATTTCCCATAGAAAAGTGATCGAATAAATCGTCGACTATGTTTTGGGTCATAGAACACGAGACCGATTGCATCCCATCTATGTACAGATAGCCTCTTTTGGTAAACGGAGAAAAGAGACATTGGCCTCGCGATCGCAAAGAGATTGGTGACGAGTGATTTTTCTCGAGGAATCATTTCGTTCTAGTATTCTTTTTGATAAATAAATTTGGCCGATGAGTAGCGGAAATTTCGTCCGTTGAAAATGAGGATATCCGTCGATTTATTGATTCGATTATTAGTATGCTACGAATGATTAATTCCGACGTTCTTTTATAACTGTGAACAAGTAGAAAGCAGGATTTTCGACGAAATCTCTAGACCAGATTTTTTCCAAATTGCAGGAATTTCATCCGAACAAGTTATGGATGTTCTGAATTCGTCGAATAGAAGTCGATTAAGCGTCAGCATTTCAACTGGTGAAATATTTTCGACGATAATATCATCAACACCAAATTTAAAATAGTGAATTCCTTTTATTGCAATTAAAGAAGAGCCTTCATGGTCGTAATTTCCCTGAAAATAATAGACTAGTATCGAAAGTTTACAGTGAAGTGCGGGAGTGGTCTTTATATCCGTTTTATATCTCCTGTAAAAAAAATGTATATATATATATTTATATATATATATATATATATTTATATATATATATATGTATATATATATATATATATATATATATATATATATATATATATATATATATATTTATATATATATATATATATATATATATTTTTATATATATATTTATATATATATATATATATATATTATATATATATATATATATATATATATATATATATATATATATATATATAAATGAATAACTTTTTGATAATTATTAGCAATAACAGGCTTGGTGAATCTCAAAAATCTCAATTTTATTAAAAAGTTTACGTTTCGCCACGACTTTCGTGGCTTCTTCAAAACTTTTGAAATATTGAAATTTCTTTGACATTTATTGATTTGAAAAAATTTGAATAGTTAAAAAAGACTACTATGTTTCATCAAAATTTTTTCGGCTGTGGCCGTTCCCTGTTATTTATTACGTGCTATTTAGTCCAATATTAACATTCAAATCTGTTATTATTAGATGGTAAGGGAAACCACAGAAACCTTTACCCACGTAATGTTCGAAATAGGTTCAAAATATTTTTATTTTGAAAAGTCAAAGAATAAAGAATAGGGTACTATTTATCTTTTTTTCAAAAAAAAATTTTCGGCTGTGGCCGTCTTCAGTTACTGATTACGTGCTATTTAGTCCAATATCAACAGTCAAGTCTGTTGATATTTGATTGTTGGATTTGTCTTTAAAAAGTCATTACTTGTTATTTTCTCCAAAATAAAAAAAAATTTGACTTTATGCAGAACCAACCTTTACCACATGTGAGAGACAACTCACCACTCAGATGTCGTCAACTTTGGTATTACTTCTGGAGTGCATGATCTTAAAGATGACAGCGCTTGCATGTAAAAAGAACCAAAATGAAGTACTTAATTGTTATTTATTTACTTTATAAAAGTTCTTGATATCAGTGCTAGGAATTTGCTAAATACTACTAAGTGATGATTGTCCAGGACAAAATAAGAACTATGTTATGATGTATTTCTTGTTTCTGCTAATCCATTATTCGAAACTATTTTACAGTATAACTCACATTTTTTATATAACAGAAATTCCGGAACACTGGGATAACCTAGGTCGAACTTACCAATAAAAACCTCCTCCTTTTAAATTGATTAAAGTGGAGCAAAAAGACTTACATATCAAATTGTCAATTCTTAACCAAAAATCCTCGGCCTCCAGTGAAACTAAAGCTATCAAAAATGTATAGCATTGAATTGAGGTTAGGGAAGGGCTTTTCAGTGGTTTCAACTATTCTCCTTACTCCCCGCTAATTTGATGTTTGAGTTTTCTTGTTTCTTCGTTTGTTTTAAGAATTTTCTTACCTATAAATAGGCATAGGCTAAGACTTTGTATGTAACTAAAAAATAAAAAGCATTGAAATTACATAGAGTAAATATTTAAACGAATCCTATTTATATAGTGTTTGAGTGCCTCAAAATGAAGACGGTGATTATTAAAAATGATGTAATAATATTTGTTATTGTTGTTGTTGTTAAATCTTCCACTTGATACAAATCAATATTTCTTGAATCTAGGTACACTCAAACAAGAGTTTACGATTATTTTGGCATATACTCAACATTCATAAATTTATCTCGTTTTCAATTTTTAACCTTAGACATGTATTTCAAAATAGAAGATTATCATCGAGTGTGTTTTATAGTGAAATCAAGTAGCTAAATATTTATGAGGTAAAAATATAATTCAGTTATTTCAAACTAACATCAAATTAATTCATTTTGTAAATAGTGAAATGTGCAATGCGATTGTTATCGAGAACATTCACATTCATTTTATTCCAAAATATCAATCAAACCTTCTTGTACTCTTGTAAAACAGCGATACAATATCATAGGAAGTAATCATAAATATGTTGGATACAACGAGCGTAGAATCAAGTATTAGAAATATATATAAGGTACAAATAGAATTCTGTTATTTCAAACTAACATCGAATGAACTCATTTTTCGAATAGTTAAATCAGATCTTGCACTTTTGTACAACAGCGATACAGTAGCACATGAACCAATATGAAATATATAAATATGTCTGGCACAACGAGCGTGGAATTAACTATTAGGAAGACATTTATAAGGTACAAACATAATTCAGTTATTTTAAACTAACATCGAATTAATTAGTTTTTCAAATAGTAAAATATGCAACAGGACTTTCATCGAGAACCCCATTTAAATTCTTCCAGAATATCGTCGAATAGACCTTCCTGTAATCTTATAAAACTGCGATATAGTATTACAGGAAGCAATCATAAGTATGTCTGGCACAATGAGCGTGGAATTAACTAGTAGAAAGATATGAGGTACAAATATAATACCGTTATTTCAAACTAACATCGAATTAACTAATTTTTCATATAGTGAAATGTGCAACACGACTTTCATCGAGAACCCTTACATTTAATTTCTTCGAGAATATCGATCAGGATTTGCGCTCTTGCAAAACTGCTACACAAAATAACAGGAAGAAATTATAGATATGTCTAGAATTAACTGTAAGGAAGTTTTTTGTATGGTAGAAATATAATTCAATTACTCCAAATTAGCATCGAATTAAAATTTTTCCAAGTAGTGCATTAGGATTTTCATCCGGAACATTCAATTTCTTTCAGAATATCGATCGGACCTTCTTGTACACTTGTAAAACTGCGATATAGTTTCACAGGAAGCAACTGTAATTATGTTTGGCACAACAAGCGTAGAATTAACTGTTAGGAAGTTATTCATAAGGTAAAAATATGATTGAGTTATTTCAAACTAGCATCGAATTAAAATTTTCCAAATAGTGAAATGTGCATTACGATTTTCATCGAGAATACTTAAGTTTTTCCAGAATATCCTGCAGACCTTCTTGTACTCTTGTGAAACAGCGATACAGTTTCACAGGAAGCAATCATAAATATGTCTGGCACAACGAGCATGTAGCATAAATTAACCAACCAGCAGCCTCTGGATATATGAAGCCGATGTATATTTAGCCGATATTCAAATTAGAAAACGATTTCTGAGATGCGCGACTGTTACGAAAAATCGGCCTCATCTATTTAACGTCTTAACTAGGGCCATAGATCTTTGCGGCGCAGCCAATTAGATATCGTTAACCATAGAGCAATATACATGTCACTTTTTCTTTGGGAAAATCCATGGAGCGGCTTTCTTGCTCTCTTACCCGGCACTGTGTGAATTCAAGGCTGCCTCTGATTGAGAGACCTTAATGGGATTAATTGGAGCACACTTTACGTCATTTCGAGAAATTTGTTGTTCCTGAATATCCGTTAAAAATGTTGATTTACTGGCAATTTGTAAAGGTAGTAGGATATCATAATTTCCAATAATGTATCATAAGGAATACCGTATTATACGTATATTTTGCTAGAGTTTCTTTAACGGTCTTATTGAGAATTAAGTGATGAATAAAATATTTTTTCATTACGTGTATTTGGCCAATAAAAACTTTGAAATAAATCATGAAACTGTTGCTTGAAATTGTGAACAATATAACACTAATGAACTTTTAATAATATTTATTGTTTACCTTATTATTCGTATTTTACCCGAAAATAATAGACTTTTTCAGACCTCCTAGGCTACCAGTTCTAGGATAAATTTTCCCAACCGCCACCATTTTTACGTAAATATTTCTTGTTTTTTCATGGTTTTTGTAAATTTGCTCAACTCCGAAGCTCCTTCAAATTCAGTTCGAGGGTTGAAACGTTGATTTAGTTCAACTTGAAATACGTTCATTTGTGGGTTTCAATTCCCTCCTCGACCACGCTGCACTTCGCGGTGACTATTCCTTTAGAATCGCAGTATGTGATGAGCGATTTTTTTTCAATAAAATAAATTATTTTCTAATTTTTACTTCGATTTGCTATTAGGGCATAGCTTTTCAAACCATAATTCCCTCCGTTGGAATCGCATTCCGATACGATGCACTTCCCGCGGATAATACGCCCTAATTGACGGAGCTTTGCTGCTCTCGCATACCGGCTCCGAACGGAAATTGGGCTTGTGGACTAGTGTATCACCCAGAACATATCATAATATTTAACCACTAAACTCACAACTCCCAAAAGAATACGTCGAACTTTAATATTCCGTCACGGAGCCTCCAGTTAATTTAAGTGAACATAAATAGTTGATGGAATCCATCGTTACTACGTGATAATTCAACATGATGAACAAAAACAAAACTTGAATTTACTACGTTTATTATCACAAAAATACTTTGGAAAATACAAATTACCGAAAGGAACCAAACTTACTTACTTAGAATCATTAGAAATTTTTAAACTCAATCATAATGCAAAAGATATCTTGCTGAACGACCAGATTGACTTGATACATTCTCCTATATTTAGTGTATTCAAACAATAATGATTTTTCTAAGAACATTTAATTGTACCAATTTGGGAAATTCACATCTATTAGCCCTTCTTGAAATGCGTTCCTCCATTTAGGTAACTATTGTCTATTTAGGTACCTGCAATAATTCTTTCCCACCCGTGAGCGCAAATCTGTAATTATGTATTCAGTTCTTAACTCAATCTGCCCTAGATGATGGTCTAGTGACCGAAATTGCAATCGCAGTGTAATATTTTTCAAAATATTTTTGTGATAATAAACGCAGTAAATTCAAGTTTTGTTTTTGTTCATTAAGTGAACATATGTATGTTCACATATACACTAGCCTAACAACCCCAATTTCTTCAAATTCATACAATCTATGGCCAAGGAGTTGAGTCATTGATGTCAATGACTCAACTCCTTGGCCACAGATTGTATGAATTTGAAGAAATTGGGGTTGTTAGGCTAGTGTATTACCCAGTATATATCATAATATTCAACAACTAAACCAATGAACTTACACAACACTCAGAGGCATACTGTGAACTAAAATACTCTGCCACGGAGCCGCCAGTTAATTTGGATGAACATACGTCAATGACTCAACTCTTTCGCCATAGATTGTGTGAAATTGAAGATATTGGGCTTGTTAGACTAGTGTATTATCCAGTTTAAATCATAATATTCAACCACTAAACCAATGAACTTACACAACTCACCAAAGAACTTACACAACAGGCATACCGTGAACTAAAATACTCCGCCACGGAGCCGCCAGTTAATTTTAGTGAACATACATCAATGACTCAACTCTTTCGCCATAATTTGTGTGAATTTAAAAATATTGGGCTTGTTAGACTAGTGCATTATCCAGTACGAATCATAATATTCAACCACTAAACCAATGAACTTACACAACACACCAATAATCTTACACAACAGGCATACCGTGAACTAAAATACTCTGCCACGGAGCCGCCAGTTAATTTGAGTGAACATACATCAATGACTCAAGTCTTTCGCCATAATTTGTGTGAATTTAAAGATAATGGGTTTGTCAGACTAGTGCACTATCCAGTATGAATCATAATATTCAACCACTAATCCAATGAACTTACATAACACACCAATGAACTTACACAACAGGCATACCGTGAACTAAAATACTCCGCCACGGAGCCGCCAGTTAATTTGAGTGAATTTAAAGACATTGGGCTTGTTAGAATAGTATATTATCCAGTATAAATTATAGTATTCAACCACTAAACTAATGAACTTACACAAAACACCAATGAACTTGCACAAAAGGCATACCATGAACTATAATACTTCGCCACGAAGCCACCAGTTACTTTGAGTGAGCGTACATCAGTGACTCAACCTGATTTTAGGAAGACTCAAATTCCAGTGAATAATTCACCTCTATTTTGAAAGCGTTTTTTTGCTCGATTTGTTAGAAAAATTGACATCATTGCTAAGCACAATAAAGAAAAGTTTATGCCAATGGTAAAGTGGTTCTCAATAGAACATCCTAATGAAAATTATTAAGAAGAAAGAGATATAATTTTAAAGGCCAAGAAAATTGTTGGACCTTATTTCATAGAAAAAACTATGCTACAGCATAAGCTAGTGTTTTTGAAATATATTGTACGACACATACAGAACTACTTGAGATCGTAATCCTAATATTGTTTTGAGACCATCAAACATCAATTAACTGTGAAAAACTTGTTGATTTTAAGTTGAGGAGAAGGCATTTCCTTCCAAAACTATTTGAATTACATCCTGTTATTTTTCCATTGATAAAATTTGTTTATATCAAATTATCTTGTGGAAGCATTAATTCTCACAGTGTTGTATTTATATATTGCTTTTTTTTGATGAATATAATTTTAAAACGGATAATCTTTTTGTTACAGGTTACGTCATACGCATGATCACCACAATAGGGAAAATTTTGAAAGCATTCAAGAGAGGACATTCGTAAGTAACAACTAAGAAAATGAACAACATCATCTACTAAGATGGAGTTCTTGAGGAAGAAATTCATGGAACTATCACAGCTGAGATTTGAATTATCAATTATTGTGATGAAAACCGTTGAAATCCACGTGGAATCAGATATAGAGAACATTCCAATACATGTTCAAACTTTTCACTCACTTTCTAGTTTCTTGATAACTTTTGTCACCCAGTTTGAGAAAATTCGCCGAAAATCCTTAACGTTGAGCAGACCCTGGAGAAGTTTTTTCATCCGATTAACTGAATGAATTAGTTGGAAAATTCAGTGAATATGGTTATTCAACAGTTTCAGTATTTCATTCAATTTATACTAAAATAATTTTCTTCATTAATTTCGAAATAGTTTCTCTGAAACTTTATTCCGTGAAAAACTATTATCTGAGAAATTTACACATACTTTTGTAATTGTATTTATTTCACTTTTACTAATGTTTTCAACTTTATCTCCTAAATTTGAGTGTGAGCCAGTATTTCATTAATGTCAGCCACTCATTCGTTTTGCATAAATAACCGAAAAATTTAATATAGAGAAAGATTTTGACAAATTTGGAAAATGTTTACTTTTCTTCTTGACAGCTGAGTTCAATACAATTAGTTCAACGAAAGTATGAAAAATATGATATTTTTCGAATTTTTACAAGAAACGTGGAATAAGATACAGTATAATAGGCCTTTTCCATAATCATTTCTCATTTCCATCCCTGTTTTACGGTTGAAATGTCAGTTCATCTTGTGTGTAAAAAGCCAATACTGATAAAAAACTGTAATGGAGAGGTAAATAGAGCTAATAGAATAGTCAGACCTATTTTTTTCGTTTCCATAATAATTTCAGTTCATTAAAATCACGTTGACATTTATTAGAGATGACAGTTAATTCAAATCATTCCAGAATGGCCTATAACTAACAACAGAAAATTACGTTGACATTTATTTGGGGCAACAATTATATCAAATCATATCAGAATGGACTACAACTGGCAACAGAAAAACACTTTGACATTATTATTTGGGATGGCGATTATATCAAATTATGTCAAATTGGACTACAACTGACAACTTTAAATCAAGTTGACATTTATTTGAGATGACAATTATATAAAATCATATCTAAATGAACTACAACTGACAACAACAAATCACGTTGACATATATTTAAGATGCAAATTATATCAAATCATGTCGAAGTCGACCTCAACTGACAATAGCAAATCAGGCTTACTTTTATTTGAGGTGAAAATTATATCAAGTTATGTCAAAATAGACTAGAACTGACAGCTGAATGGATTTCGTCAAAAACAAATTAACAAAAACGGATAAACTGACAGTTTGACTGAAACTGAAGTGATAGTATGAAATCTTTTGAATTTAGTTTTCCAGGTTTTTCTATACAGTACTAACAACAACAATTTTAAACGTTCGCTGGAGTTTGTATATGAAGAATATATATATATATATATATATATATATATATATATATATATATATATACATATATATATATATATATATATATATATATATATATCCAATTAATGAAAATTTGTAATCAATTTTAAAACCAGACACTTTTTTGATTTGTGTCGTTCAAAAGCGTTTCAAATAGAATGTTTCCAGCGAACTTTGGAATTTCGAGCATTACATTAATATGCAAAAAACTTCACGTCAATCAACTGTACAAATAACTCTAGATCGTACCCTACGGAACCAGATTTCGTATATCGATGCGAGAACCGTTTTCGTTCGATATCGCAGCGATCAGAGTAATTTAAAAATTAAAAATGGCCGTCCAAAACTAGCCGCTTACGGAAAATAATACACGCGAGTCGTTTGTTTGCATATCTGAGTCGTTATATCTCTCGCATCTTGTTCGCGTTTGTACCAGCTGCTCGCCTTTTCCCCTCTTGAAAATATTTAAAATATATAGTTGAAAGATGATATCTCCAGATGTTGTGATACGTCCGAAACCCCGTGCGATCTCTATCTTCCTCCGGTTTTACTGATGAAAATTTCAAGAATCCCGAAAACGCGATTTTTACTCTTTTTCGCCCCGACGCTAATTTCGTTGAATATTTGGGTCGCTTTCGCCCGTCATGTGAATCGAGATGGTCTTGCGATAATGAGAAGTTATTTCTTTTATCGGCCATATTTAATTACGGGTTTTACTCGACTCGATTTCTATTGGCTGGCAGGAAGAAAGCGAAGTGGGTACAGTTTCGGAATATTAAATTTTAGACATATTTTTACTGTTTGAAATTTGGAGCTGTACGCAGATTGGTGTAGATGCGAGGCCAATTTTATCTTTGTTGAAGTGGTATATTCGATTTAGATATGAAGCTGTTTCACTTCATCATTTCTAATATTAAAGTTCCATAGTACAACTCCGACTAGATGAATTAGTAGCCTCAATTTTACATTTCATTTATTTCTTTTTATTTCATTCGGAAGGTTTATTGCGATATACAGGATGTGTCTGTTGGATCGATTAACCGTAGTCACGTGATTATTCGTTCAATTTATTGTGAAAATATAAAAACAAATCGCACGTGGTTTTTAGTTATATGCAGAATATTTAGATATTCAAAACAAATTCAAAAATTGAATTTCTTTTTTATAGAAATGCATAACCTACATTCTGCTTTGTATCTAATACATACTGATTTTTCTAAACTATTTATTCATCATTTTCATTACAATCTACACTTTTCTTTACTGTTATTTAGGTATATTATTTGAATATAATGAAGCATACACAAAAAGCTACTAACGACTTCTGACCTAGTCACTGAAAAACTTATTATCAAATCGTGGAAACAAAACGAACATAAAACTACCAAAACCTAAATACTATAACCAAATAAGGTTTATGCAATTTGAATATTTCATGTTACTAATAATGAAAGCATTTCTCTTATTTTGCTTCGATAATTACAAAGTTATCAAAGCAAATTATTGACTTATCTAGTTCTAGAAAATGTCTCTTTGTGAATATTTTAATGACTGAATCAAAATCTTCATTGTTAATTATTAACTCCCAATTATATATACATATATATATATATATATATATATATATATATATATATATATATTTATATATTTATATATATATATATATATATATATATATATATTTATAAATAAATAAATATATATATATAAATATATATATATATATATTAATTTATTTTAAAATATATATATAAATATATATATATATATATAATATTATATATATATATATATATATATATATATATATATATATATATATATATATATATATATATATATATATATATATATATATATATATATATATATATATATATATATATATATATATATATATATTTGAATTATTCTTGCCTGTGTTGTATAGGTACTTATTTGTCTTTTTTAGCAATAAGTTTGTTGAAAACTGTCTTTATTACACAGTTAATTTCAATCTTTTTGAAAATCTCTCGAATTTCGTGACGAAACGTTAAGTGTTTAATGAAGTCTGATTTTGAAATAAAATTAATTGACTGTAATTGATAAAAAAGCCAAATAAGTATGTATACTTATTATTGCCTATATTTATTACTTAGGTTTGGGAGCTCTTCCAGTAATAACAAGAACCTTTGAATATAACAAACTTTATTAAATATTTATCAACGTATCGTTGTAGAATTTGTAATTTCATCAGAAATTTAAACAAATAAGAAATCTAGGATATGAATGAAGAATCTTGATATTATATTCAATTTAATTCATTCATACTGAATTAAACATTTTCGTTGTTTAATAATTTGAATGAATCCTGTTATTGCATAAAAAAATAACAATTTAATATCAACATTTCCTTGATGGAATAATCTGTATATACTACTCATAAAAATGAAATGAGTACCTAATACTATATTTGAACGCATAAATATACCATACAGAAAATGAAGCGTTCTACCTTATCATCTGTCGAACATTACAGCTTTTATTTTCCAACCGTGAATTTCTTCTTGTGTGCTATTAAATTTATTACCGTCATAATTGCTACATTGCATTCTTCTGTTTTGAAATCCGTTTGTTTCAACATTATTGAAAAACTCACTTGCATGGTCAAGAACATAAACGAAGGAAGTATTGAAACGAATGAGATTATTATGAGAATGTTATGGACTTTTATTGCCCCCCGTATGTGTCAAAGAAACTAATTTTGAACTTTAAAAGTTACTATTGACGCATTAAATTCTATTCGTGTTTTCCCTATTATTTCTAAAAATCCGTGTGACTTCGAATGTAGCCCTCTCTAAAATTATATTCTGTGATATTGAAAATTATAAAATTTCGACTAACGAATATTGCT